>JAPERM010000327.1:0-42609 GCA_030411635.1 Fusarium sp. MBC 119 | reverse complement strand
CTAGGTGCACCAGACCCGGTGCATATAAGGGTCGCTAACTTCTTGGGCACTGTCCTGGTCCACAGGTCTTATATGCTTAAGGCACAGGCCTCCCCTGACGCTGACTAGGGGCATAGCCCCCTTACTAGGTATTTGCTTACTGAACTAGAATTAGAAGTGGACCCGATGAGAAAGTCGATGGAGAATGGTGTAGCTCTTATTTGACTTTCACTAATCCCTGGTATGTTTCGTCGGTTTGGGACGACATTAGGTTGCAGAAACCAAGCCAAAACTAGACCCGCTTAGTGATCATAATCAGAATGTCTACTCATAATATTAAACTCTGCCAAGTATAAAAGCCTATCATTGGGCCATGCCCAACACAATACATATGCTATCACACACAGAATCAACTTACCTCAGCAACTTACTTGTCGACCATACCAAACAAATACCTTAACATGAAGATCTCTCTTGCTCTTTTTTCTTTTCTCCCAGCAACCTTGGCACGCCAGCAGCCCCCGACCGAGTTGCGGACCTACACCTTAAGCAGCGCCAACGCAACCAATCAGTATATTCAGATATGGAAAAAGCATATCGTGTCGTTGAAAGAGTTCAATGTTACCACCAGAGCCGTTTGGACACCCAAGGGCAGCGACAAGCAAGTCATGGCCCTGGTTCAATATGCAATCGGCGACGACCCTACCGATGTCGACGCAGCATACAGAGCCAGCGAATACTTCCTCGATGACATGGTGGGGTTCGACTTCAGCAACTTTCAAAGTGTCGTTTCTACCGTGTTGGACCCAACTTCGTTCTCTCCGATTCTTTGAGTAGGCTATTACAATAAGGAACAGAAGCTGTAAAGATGCGGAGGAGGCCTGAAACTGAGGAATTTGCCTGTTACTTTTATTTTGCCCTTTTATATTTATTATACTTTGCTTAGTATAGCTAATAAGCTATCTTAAGAAAGCAGATTATATAATTACTAGTACATTTATAATGTAGGGATATAGAATCCGGGATTGATATCTAGTCGTTTCACCGGTTCGTGGATGCTAACGGAAAGGGTAGCTCAAAGCTGCACTAAGTATAATTCCATATGCTCTGTACCTTTGGCCAAGACTTACTGCGATATGATGCCGTTTCTGAACCAGTTTATGCCGACACTGATGGACAGTGAAATCCACAGGCGTATGCGATTGCCGGGTGTTTGGAAAACTTGAACTATGTCGGCCAGGTTAGTCGCTGAGAAGCACACAATATAGATAAATGACTTACATAGGAGGATTTGTTGCCTCGACTATCGTCCTCGATCTTTTCCTCGATTTCGCGAAGTTCCCACTTGACGACCTCATCGTTGATATGACGATTGGCATGATACTTGGCGATGATTTCAAGTGCTTCCCTCTGCTTTCCCTTATTGGCCATATATATACCAGGTGGACTCCGGTGCTTTGGCGATGATGAGAAGGACAGCGACTGGGCCAATCATTTGACCAAGGCATGGGACCCTCAACCTGTATGAGCCAGGGATGTATAGACCAATGAGTGTCCAGAAAAGACATTTCACCAGATCGAATATGTCGAAACCTGATCTATGGCTTATTGTCTACTGCACATGGTGGCATTGGCAATCGAACGAATGTAGTAAAACCCGTAGTACATGTGACCTATGTTTGATCGGATGCGAGGGTGGGCAGATTCGTGGAGCAGCGCCGGAGCCCCGACATTGGTAAGGGAACTGCCTATTGCCAAAATCACACGAGCTGTAGGTATATGGTCAGTATACACAAGTGGCTGAGCCACAAGGGAAGTGTTCCTCTTCCAAGCCATAAAGTGCCCGGTATTGGGTGACAGACTATTCCAGATAGCGCTAACAACGATGAGAAGAGCTTCGATGATGACGCACCACTTACGCTCCCAGTTAGTGCAGATTCAGGCTGCAGAGAATCTGAAGACGACACCCGGGGGGAAAGTGCAGGCAGCGATGAGGCCGAGCTGGGTCCCGGAAGGAGAGTTGAAGTATGCGTTCCATAGCGGCAGCGCTTGGAGACCAGTGAGGAGAGATTGATCGTCTGGAAGCACAATGTAATGAGCAAAATATGAGATGTATGGTATAGAAGAGTAAAGGCAGATTGGTAGAAACACAGCCGAGATAAAAAGAGCATATCATACAGCCGAAGTAGTAGAAGACATTGAGCCTGAGACCAGGATCTTTCCACCGTGCTTTGTCAGTATTGCCTGCCAAGATGTCAGCGACATGATTCTCCAGGAACTGGGGGCCATCAGCACGAGCCGGGATATCGCGAAAAGAGACATGGTGGGTGCCGTTGGTCATTGTACGCAACGAGGTGCAATCGAGGAGATAGCAAAATAGCGTGGAATGTGGAAGTGCGTGATATTAAGTAACCGCGAAACGGCAAAGGGAGTACTTATAGTTTCCTGTCTCTGCTACAGACTATAGTGGGGTGGCGAAGCTACGACACATTTCCTAGGCTCTGTCTGGGGGACTCCTAAGTTCTACACATTTGGGGCAAAAAGGAAGGCTAGATTAGACACGGTTTTGGTTTCTTCCGATTGTGCGAGAATCAATGTTCAAGGCGGGGATTAACGGCGCTCATCACATTCTTGCGTGTACCACGAATTGCGGGACTTGTCCAAGTGGCAATTACCAATGCCAAGGACTAGCGATCCTACCAGTTTCTTCCCCACGGGGTTATTTCGCATTGAAGGTGGCAGTACTTTGCATGAAGCCTTCATGAATTAGAGTAAGTTGCTCCAGTATGATGGTGATTTCGAATGTCGAAACGATAAATGATTGGCTCCAGGAAGCAAGCAGCATCTTCAGAGAGGTTCAAGAACATCTGAAGCTCTCATTAGATGGGGTTGGACGATGAAGAACATCGTTATGATTAGAGATATTCCCAAAAGTTTCATTTCACGGAGCAATTGATTACGGCTCAAAATAGTGAAGTTCTTTCAAGGCAGAGTTATGCCTACAAGCTATTTTCTGAGTGGAATGAAGCTACCCTTCTTTCTCGTACAATCTGTTTACCGACGTATTTCAACACATCAAAATGTAATCTCCCATGATTACACCTCCTTAGTTCAAGTGGAGATAGCATTTCTGACTTTAGTAAGGTACCAGACCGGCAAGTTGTTTCCCCAAATGAGTGAGACTAGGTTGCTGCAAAGGTCTCTCAACTGCTTGCTGATAGCAGTGATGAGTATCCGGTGGAAGTCGAGGGGTCGAACGGATGATCGCCGGATCGTGAGTAGTGCAGTCTTTGTTGGCCCAAGCCTCTTTAAGCTTTTGATTTGCCCCATCAGACACCGTCAAGACAGGCTTATAGCAGACGTCTATGAAAGACGTTAGTAACTAAACCCGATCAAACGACCCGAGGGGGGTCAGGGCTCACAAGCAGCAAATCTGTCGTTGGTCGAAGATGGAGCTGCGCCTTAGTGGACAGTTCGCTGTGAAATGATGAGTTTGAGTTCTTCATTTACGAGGCCGACAGAACAGTCTCAACTTACCGAGTCCCACAAAAGGAGCTCTCCAGGCTCACAGCAAACCTTCACCTTTCATCACATCATATTTTGGCGCTACTCAAACGACTCTTTTGCTTGGAGGAAAGTTTTACATGATTGATGCGTTCAGGTATATCACAAGAACTCATCCTGAGAAGGTTCTAATGGCAGGTGCTTCCTCCTGCCGGAGGTACCTGTTCGCTATCTTATAAGCTATCATCAATAACTCAAGCAAGCATCATCCAACGAATATTACATGACGAAGATGCTAACATTACTAAAATATGATTTTTGGCCATTGTTCTGGTTCAAAGTGCGAGCAGGTTAAGGAAGCATCTAATTACTCCTGTCAACGATCATACAGAAGCCTCCGACACGTACTTCCTCAAGTACCCAAAACCTACTGACTCTTTACGAGGTAGCCATGCTATCACAAGATAGAGCCTAAGCCTGGAAGATTCAGCGGCAAATGGCCTGAATACACAAACACCACTAGGAAGGCTATTCCTGCCGACACTGGCGCAAAGCTCGAGATACCATTCTGGCCTACTAGCATCATTTCTGAGGAGGACGATTATCCCACACTGAAACTGCCTGGTCACTATATGAGCTTCATGGAGTTTGAATTCTTATACACAGCTTCTCACGCTAATAAGAGTCGCCATTTGACCCATGATAGTGCCGACTTTGATAGACATTTATTATCCCTCTCTTAGACCCTCTCGTCTGAGAAGCGCTAAAAAGAGTTTCATGAACAACACTAGTTTTTGTTTCCAAATCTGTGTTCATGCCAGCATCAAGTTTACGATTCTCCTTGTTCTCAGAGCTCAATGAATTTAGTCAAACATGATTCTTCCATATAGATATCGCTTATTTAATGTCCAAGGAGAAGCACAGTGATTCGCTATATGAGGGGAAGTAGACAATTTGCTATTGCTCTAATGTCAATTCTAATATTAAAGGGCTTGAACCGCCACACCAAGAAATGAGACTCGATTGCCAAAGATAACCACGGTGGTAAGTCGCCCTGGCGACAAACTCGGTTGAAAAGGGTCATCAGTCATCGAGAGAGGTTTACTTGTTCTGAGGAGCCAATTCGACGGTATCAACCCAAGCGGTGTAACCGTTGCTACACCTTGTCTTAATAACAACCCTAATGGGACCATCCCCATCCAGTGCATCTTGGGTAAAGGTGTATAATCCCCAGACATAGCTGAAAGAATCCTCCAAATCCGCACCGTCCACAGTAACAACCGATCCGAAGGGACTCTGGAGGTTGTTATTGTCAATGAACATGGTAACACCGCTGGCACACTTGGTGGCAGCTTCAACGTTGGCGTATAATGAGAGCTTGTAAGGGCTGTCTGCAATGAGGAGCGACTTGTCAAGCGTCTGAACCACTGTCACCCAATCACTAGCCGCTGACACCATACCGAAGGAATATACGCCAGTATTGGACCTGGAGTTATCGACGAAAGCATTGGCAGCAGTACCTGAGTAAGTCCAGGGGACATTGTTGCCAGTCTCGAAATCCCCGTTCGTGATGAGCAAGGTAGGTGACGCGGCAGATGTGGTAGTCGAAGTAGCCTCCGTGGTATAAATGGTATTCTCTGTTGTAGTTCCATCTGATGAGGTAGTCTTGGTTGTGGTGACGGCGCCAGTAGAAGTAGTTTCACTCTCGGTAATAGTAATCTCTGTAACAGAGGATGTCTCGAGAGAAGTAACGGCAGTCGTTTGCGTGGCGTCGATTGTCTCAATGGTGGTTGAGTCCGTCTCGATCAACAAAGATGTGGCGGTAGGGGTAGTAGCAATCTCAGAAGTAGTTGGGACGGGGCGGCAGGGGCTTGCCTCGGATCCGATAAGGAGAGAAAAGGCTGCAAAAGCAGCGAAAAACTTTTGGGATGCCATTTTCAAATGAGTGAATAAGACGAACAGGATAAAGAGCGTGATGGGACCAGACAGATCGAACAGCCAGGAAAAGAAGGAAGATACAGGAACGGAACAAGACTAGATATATCTTCCTCAGATGCTCTAGGGGTGGCCGCGTCACTTGGGGCACTTTAAATTATCCGGATCAAAAACGGCCACTAGAATCACACAAGAATCAATAGTTTTGTCCCCACTGGTGAAAAGCGGATCAGGCAAGCCACTAGATTGTATGATAGCTTCCTTGATGCAGTAAGGTGGCTAGTGTGGCTTCGGTGATAAGCCTAAGTTAGACAAGCCATGTGGGCTAAGGTAGCTGAGGAGAAGAAGTTCTGAAGGGGATTTACCATAGGTATCAACAGCATGGAAGATATACACTATTCTCTGTAAACTCGGACATCTCGGTGGAGACAAAATCCGCTTAGATAGGCTTAGTATCAGCTGGATGAGGCTTAGCGTCACCCATGATAGCAATTCTGTTCACCTGGGGTCCGAGTCCACTGAGAGTGGAGATTTTACATTGTAGGGTAGCGTTCAAGATCTATGAAGCCCCAGGTATTGACGACACAACCAATCGGTGCGGCCATCTCGGGAATCTGTGCTATGGACTGATTTGGCCGCGAATGGGAATTTTTTCAAAACTTTATTAGCATTATTTCGGTCATCGTGGGTTCAGGACACGCCAGGTAACTAAATACCCAACGTCTTACCCCTGTGCATTTGGATCCTGACCTTGCCGTCTTGGACAGTCTTCAAGTTTAGCAACCCACTACCACAACCAATTGTGTCTTAATTAAGTGTTATGATAAGGGTGACGACGATCTGCCAGGTCTAATCACGGGAGGAATGGTCAGCAGTTTAATGAGTTAGTTATCAACATGCGAATAAGAAATATCGGCATCGCCGATTCTCAGTCACTCAATAATCTATTAGTAAACGTTGAGGGAACAAGTGTTTTTAAAAGAACTAATACAATTTAAGATAAGGAATATATTAATTTTCAAATGGTTTTAAAAACTTTTGATCTAATTTCAATCAACCTAGAGTATCTTAAATCTTATTATAAGGTCTTTTGGCTTAATGTAATAATGTTATCTACCATAAGGTCACTAGCGCCCATATACTTCGTAGGGTCACACAGCTGTTCCAGTCCCTCCACCCCAAGTAACGAGATAACTTTGCTGTTCTGCTGAAGAACTTCATAGAGAGTCTTCTTTGTTTCTATAGCAACTTTGCAAGCCTCGTAAACCAGATCATGGCTCTGTTGTCGCCCTAGATGCGGTGCTAACCCCATCATAACGGCCTCGGCAACGATGAGACCGCCCGTTGATTCAAGATTTTCTAACAGGCGCTCTGTATCCACCGTCAGCCCGGATAAGACGAACTCCGCTTGGTGTAGTGCGCCAATAGCCATAACAAAGCTCTCTGGTACGGCTATCCATTCCAAGTGCCAAGGCCCAGACGCCCGTTCGAAGTCGGATACCATCGCGTCCAGAGCAAGGCCTGAATTAGCCCTGAGAGCCTTGGAAGCCGCAAAAATTAATTCACTGGAGATTGGGTTTCTTTTCTGAGGCATTGTGGAGGAAGCGCCTCTATGAGGAACAAAGGGTTCCATCACCTCGCCCACCTCATTGGACGACATTATGATAAGATCCAATGCGATCTTACCAAGTGTTCCCCCAATCAGAGCAAGAAGGTTGACAATCTCAGCCACCCCATCCCTGGCAACGTGCCAAGTCATAGATGGGTCGTTAAGCCCCAGATCCTTGGCCATCTGTTTGCGGACCAAGATCCCCTGGTCACCAGCGCCCAGAGACGCCAGTGTACCAGCAGCGCCTCCATATTGTACCAACAAGCACCGTGGACGCAATTGGTTCAGGCGCTCTTGGTGCCTCTGGAGACCACTCAGCCAGGAGGCGCATTTATAACCGAAAGTGACGGGAAGGGCGTGTTGGAGGTGTGTTCGACCGGCCATTGGGGTGCTCTTGTGTTTGGAAGCCAGTTCTGTCAAGGCTTGACAGACCCCTTTGAGCTTTCGATCGACAAGTTCAAGGCCGGCTTTCATTTGTAGTGTGGAAGCTGTGTCCATGATATCCTGTGTGGTGGCTCCCCAGTGAAGATATCGGCCAGCTTCACCACATTGGACCGCAAGCTGCCGTACCAACGGTAGTATGGGGTAACCGACGATCTCCGTTTCTTTGGCGAGCCGTTCCGCATCCAACGCCGAAGCATCAGCTTTGGCACATATGATTGACGCCGCATTCTCAGGAATGACGTTGCATGTTGCTTGTGCCCTTGCTAGAGCCTTCTCAACGTGCACGCAGGATTCGATATAACCTTTGTCGCTGAAGACCTAATTGCCAGAGCCACAAGCGCCCGTGTTAGTTGGTTCAAGCAACTTGGGGGAGACTTAAAGCTGCTACATGGTAGAATAGGAAAAGAACCAGAACCCTACCTTTCTGATTTCCTCAGTACCAAACATGTTGCGGTACAGGATAGAGTCCACAGCACTAATGCTGCCCCACGAGCGACGTCCAGCGACGATCCGCTGCGCGTTGATGCAAGTTGACCTTGCCGCCCTTCGAGACGAGAATTTGGATAGGCTCATCATGGTTGAGGATGTTAATATGTAAAATTGACAATTTCATTCAACGTAGAAACAAGTCGGAAGCTTCTTGCAGATCGCTGTGTACCAGCCGGACTTTGTAAATGGAGGCATGTGGATGCCATGTGGGTAAGGCGGGTGGCCCCACGCACACTGAAGCTGGCCGTTCCCACATGCTAGGCCAGTCCCTCCTCCACATGTGCAGTTTTCGGGATAAAGTCCTTGCTGTGAGAGCTTCTTGCCGTATTCCAAGGTCCGAGGCGGCTCATGCCCCACAGGGACGCGTATGGAACCAAATACTGAGTACAAACTCTCTTATAAGTTGTAAGGCTTCCAACATTCATCCACCAACATTGGATAGACATAGAATAGCACTTGAAGCAGCACTTCCGTCATAACTAAAGCCCACTATCACCGAACATCATCATGACTGCCATCAAAGAGCGAGTCCCGGCAACTGATCCCCGAAAGGTTTTCCACTATACGGATCTCCAACGTACCAAGCCAACTCGAGCCAATGACCCATACGAATACCTAGCTGGTTTCGGCAACCGCCATCAGTCCGAGCTCATCCCAGGGGCGTTGCCTGTTGCACAAAACAACCCCCAGGACCGTGGACTTGGCCTTTACACTGAAGGAATCACGTACTCGGCATTCGCAGCCCCTCGACATGCCAATATGAGTACTTACATGTATCGTGTCAGACCTTCCGCAGCACATAAAGGATATTACCCTATTGAGAGCAAGTCTGATATAGAGAACTGCTTTCTGTCACTCAACCCCGATGTCGAGACTCTACCGGGTCAAGCTGAATGGTCACCCTTCCCGTTGCCAGCAGAGGGAGACAAGATCGACTTTACCGATGGACTCCATACTTTGGCTGGAAGCGGAGACCCGAATCTCCGTGAGGGTATCGCCCTATATGTCTTCAGCTTCAACAAAGACATGCTTGAAAAAGCCTACTGCAACACGGATGGGGACTTTCTCATCGTCGCCCAGTTAGGCAATCTGGACATTCAGACCGAGATGGGCAAGCTCTTTGTCCAGCCCGGCGAGATTTGCGTCATACCACGTGGTGTGCGCTTTCGCGTAGATCTGGGCCTCGATACCGCCGTAGCACGTGGTTACATCACTGAAATCTGGGGCTCGGCCTGGGAGCTGCCTGACCTTGGCCCCATTGGTGGCTATGGCTTGGCCAATCCGCGAGACTTTCTGTTTCCGATTGCTTGCATCGATGAAGAGCTGCATCGAGACTTTACAATCGTGGTCAAGAATAACGGGAAACACGTCGGCATCAGCCAGGATCACAGTCCTTTCGATGTGGTAGCATGGCATGGCAATGTTGTACCGTACAAGGCAAGGTCTCCCCACACTTGTCATTATCGAAACCACTGCTGATACCATTATAGTATGATTTGACAAAGTTTGCCTCCCAAAATGCAACGTCGATTGATCACACGGACCCGTCCGTTAATACGGTCCTGACTGCCAAGTCCCGTGATCCCAACACACCGTTAGCCGACTTTCTTTGGTTTGGTCCGCGTTGGGACGTTGCCTCAAACACTTTTCGACTGCCTTACTTCCACCGAAACTCGGCCTCAGAGTTCCTAGCTTGCCTTTATGGTGAAGGACTTGGCCGTTCTGATGATTTCCAACCGGGAGGCGGCAGCTTTGAGGGTGGCCACACACCTCACGGTGGATTTGATGAGGGTTATGTCAACGAGGTCAAGTTGCAAGAGAACCAGCCTAGGCGCATCCTAGAAAGTAAGTATTTAAGGTGTCTAGATAACAAGCTCAAAAATTATGTAGTATGTCGAGCTGCTAATAATTTCTTGCAGATCAAATGACCATCATGGTTGAGACAAGTAGGACGTTTCTGTTCACAAATTATGCCCGTCAGGATTGTGGTGTTATTCACGCCCAGGGAACAGACCCTCGGGTATGGGATAATCTGCCTGTAAGTCGCTTCATTCAAGAATGCTCCGCGGCTGTAAGGTCGTACTTTCACCTACTACACAAGCTTGTTGGAATATGTGGCCAGTGCGGCCAATGCAAAGCATTATCTAATTTTGATGCCTATATAAAGGACCGTTTCTCGACCAATCCGAAGGTCAAGGAGCTACTAGAGCGCGTCAAGAAAGACAAGGCAACAGCTCGATCCCAGAGCGAATACTACCATACTTTTGATCTTCGCGACTAAGCCCGGATGTAATATCCATGAATTTGTGTGTCTTGGAACTTGTTACAATGAGTCTTGGGAGAACGGGCTTCCTCATTAGGCTTCGACTGTTCGGCTCAGGCGGTTTTGTAGTGAAGGTATGATTTATTAGCTAGGTTAGCTCTACCATGCTATCACTCATAAGATGGAGTATTTGACGAAACTTTCGCCAGTTCCATCTCCCGGTTTGATCGAGTAGTCCAGAGTAAAACATTATGATCCGTCGAGCTGAGCCCCATCCTCCTGAAAGTACCATGCCGTCAAATGAGATGCTTCCGCCTCTATTGATAAATTTGTTTGGAGGATATTCGTTATCAAGGTTAGAGCTGGTCCAACCGGGAAGCCCTTCATCTGCCACCCGGTTCCAGTCAACTTCATCCAGGAGTTCCAAAGGCCTATCATCTCCTTGATCGAGACTCGGCGGGGAGGCGTAGATATACAGACCCAATACCAAGGCAGAATGGAAAATGGCAATTTCTGACATGAACCTCGTACCATCAGTAATCTTCCTTTTCAGCATGCATGCAAAGGCTTGAGCTGCATGTAAGCAAGCCCGCCTTGCGTAAGGACTGTCAGTCCATTGTAAGATCTTTTGCAGAGCTGCCTTTCCTGCAACGTTACCCTCTCGTCCAGCCGCAATCTCAAAAAGGTCCAGATTTGCTGTCAAAGAGATACACATTGAATGCCAGAGAGTCATGCTATTCGGATCCTTCTCCAGGTACTCTTGTCCATAATTGGTGTAGATGGCCCGGAGTAATTGTGCATTGGCAGAACCGGCAGTGTCGGCTTGGAAATGTTGCACTGGGAAGAGGATGTTTCTTAATGTTCCATCTCCTTGCCTTAGAACGCGGTTTCGTACGTGTGACATGTTTAGCGCCGCAGCGGAGAGTAGCGTGTCAATCGCCACAGAGCCAGAGGGCTTGACTGTTGGGAAACCCTGCAAAAAAGCTTGAAGGTCCATGACTGGTGGGTTCGTGTAGGAGATTTCTGATGTCTCGAGGTTTGCCCATCGATCAGCGTTACATGCACTAAACATCTGTGCAGAACACGGCAGATACAGCTGCATCGTGTCAACCCGAAGAATGGGATTAGATCCTAACATCGAGGTAAAAACAGAGTCTACAGAGATGAGACATGCGGTAAGTCTGCAGTATGTTAGCTTTAGAGGGACGGATGAAGAAGAGCTAGTCGCCAAGATGTTGGCCGCAACATGAAAGAAGAATATACACTCTAATAACATGGTAAACAAAGGCCAAGGAGAAGAAAGGTCTCACCGTTTTGCCGTTTCCACTCTGGCCCAAGCTTTCCAAGTCAAATCATCTCGCTGATTCGAGGGCAAGGCTTGGGACAGCGAAGGACCTTTGCCCACTTCAAAGAGCCCGTGTTGCTGGGCAATCTACATACGGATATTCTCAGCACCTAAGAGGAAGATAGCCAACGGAGCGATAGCGACGTACCGTCATGGTTTTGACGTAGAGACTGTATGTTTGTTCTGACTGTGCACACTCCTAAGAACTGCTGTCAGATGGTATCGTTCCGGCATCTAGAAGATGAGAGGAACGGATGCCCACCTCTAAAACAAAGGCATAACTCAAATACAAGACAGCTGAGCCGAGTGAAGTGGCGAGCAACCGGAAGCTGATTTTACTATATGTTTGAGATAATGACGCGTGGCATCTCTCCATGCCTTTCTGTATAATCACCAAATCTCATTAGCCATAGTCCAAAGCTTGGCGCCCTTTGCAGGACGGGAAAGATGGGTATACCAATATCTGAGCTGCAACGAATCGCCTCGTCCTGTCGGGATCAAGTAAGTGAAGTCCTATCAAGCAAATAGGAAACAGCAATGCGTTTGGTGTGCGCCTTGCAGAAAAGGTTGGCTCATGTATGAAAGGTACTATGTAAGAGAAGCGCTGAAAGTAGAGATCGATACACATTCCCAGAGTGTCAGAACTCGGAAGTTTAGTGTCGTAAGCATGTTCATCTGGGAGGCTTCCGTTCTGATGCTTCAAGAGGTGTCAGTCAAGTGATTTCAAGGTAGCGTTTGGCACTTACCACCCTGTTCTGTATGAAGGCAAACTCCTTGGCGAGCTCCATGCGTCTTGCATCATCTAGTCCCCGCCGTGGTCCATTTTTCCGAAGACAGGGAGAATCATCATTCGTGTCATCCGCACTATGGTCTGAGAATAGATTATCAGCTCCGTGTTCCGCCGCGTCAGACCAAAGTGTCTGGATGAGTTGCCAGGGAGGCTCCCGTTTGCGCGGCCACAGCCTCGCGATTTTGGCGAAGCGCTCCTCGGGTATGTCGGAGCCGAGGCTATGCTTTTGACCTGTAGAGGACTGCGGATCATTGATTAGAGAGAGGTTTGTAGGAACAGGTATCATGTCCCAAATGTTTGCGATGCCTGAGGGCGAAGGCAGTTCGCAATCGAAGGTTGACAACCAGCCAAGTTCATCACGGTCAAGATGGCGTGAATCTGCCTGGTACTCTGGTGGGAAATGTCCAAAGCGACTGAAGTCAATCACTGACAAGTTGTCCAAGTAGCTGCCGATGGGTTCTAAGCTCAAATTCTGTAGCGTCGCATTCGAGGGAGGGTCGGACGTTCGGCCCTGCACAACTAGCCCAACATCTGTTAGGTTAGGATTGGCTCCAGTCTGATGCCCTGTGGTTTCCACTGCGTTGACAGGGCTTTCTTGCAAGTCGGAACGTGGAGGGGATAAGGTGGGAAGTGCGCCGAGGCCAGGCGGGTCAAAAGTAGGCTCTGGGCAACGGTTCGTGTGTGGTGTCGTGCAACGAGGCGAATGATTTCCAACTAGCGGCTCTGGAGATATGTGAGAGGGGTCAGAAGCTGAAGCTGAAGCTGACATTGTGGGGTCGCGGTTATTTTGGTCCGATGGCGAAGGCTCCAAGGATGGGCACGGACTTGGAGCTGGACTCTCAATCCGAAGCTCCGTGTGACGGTCGGCGTCTGTATCAGTTCTTGTCGATTGAGGAGGGTTTGTAACAACATGTACTACTTCTTCGTCTCGAACATCTTGTGCATTGTCGCGTTCTTGCGTTGAATGGCCCTTGACATGACGTTTGAGCACGTCGCTGTAGGAAACGGTAAGCTTTGAGGTAAAGTCGTGAGCATTGATGGGAAGGCCCATACCCCCGGGCAAATCGCTTGAGACAAATATGGCATTCGTAAGGTTTTTCGCCAGTATCTGTTTTACGTCTCAGAAGTCAGACCAAAATAGGGAGAGCTTCAAGGGGGTGATTACGGGACCGCTCGTGGCGTCGCAGGTGCTCAATCTTGGAAAAGCTGCTGTCGCAGTACGTGCAAGCTCGCATGGGCATGAAAATGAAGAGCGGCTGGTGAACCTATAAGCCGCAGATCAAATGTGTGGTTATTAGTTGAGCGAGGGCTGGTGAGCGAGAGGTTGTATCTGCTCTGTCGTTTTGGTGACAGTTGATGGTGGTATGAGAATGTGTAGAATGAATGTCAGATTGAAATCTGGGGGAAGAAATGCGGGGGGGCCGCGATCCCGATCCGACGTCCCGGTGCATCAACGTTTCCCCGCAGTCTAGGACTGTTTAGGAAATTCCATTCCCGGACCGACCGGGCGAGAACCAATCCCATTTGTTGTCAAGTAAGCGTTGGGTACCCTAGACCGTGACGCCGCTACAGTATTCACGTGCATACAAGGCGATCGATGAATGTCCCGGATGATTACAACAGAGTGTCAGACGGCGATTGGATTAACGTTCTTATCTTCGTCAGACGGCGAATGGATCACTAGTTGTCTTAGCTACATGGGGTACAAAGTCGCTGGGTCCCTCTCTCACAAACCTACAGTCCCATTAAACAGAGCTAGGTTATTTGACATCTTATGCTTGGTAGGGTCTGAGATCAGGGGACACCTCGAACGGTGCCTCCGTTTTAGCCCGAAGCTCGTCCATGGTTATATCCTTACTAATCTCGATCAAGACAAGACCATTTGAGGTTACATCAAACACTGCAAGATCTGTAATAATCCTGGACACACACCGGATACCTGTGAGCGGAAACGTGCATTCTGGTTGTCTCCGTTAGCCGACGTCTTCGTAATCTCAGTTTACCTTGCAGACCGTAGCCCTAGATATATAATTGAAACGGTACAAAGAAAAAAAAAGGCTGCACTCACGTTTCAAGATCTTTGGCTGTCCTTTCTTATCCACATGGTCCTATCAAAAGGTTCTCGAGTTAGATGACTCATTTCGCGGAACATGCCAGGCTTTGTATCACATACCATGGTCACAATGACTTTGGTCTTTGAAGGGTTCCCAACCAGATCCATTGCTCCTCCAATTCCCTTGACTTTTCCTGGAAGCATGAAATTTGCCAAGTCTTCCACATCAGTTAGTCAACGTTTAATCATTGAATCAATGAAACTCACCGCCACGAGCACTGACTTGCAGGGCCCCCAGAATGGTCAGATTAATCCTTCCTGCTCGGATCATGCCAAAGCTTTCATGACTACCAAAAAATGAAGCGCCGAGATTGACTGTCACAGTCTCTTTCCCAGGGTTAATTAGATCCGGGTCTTCCTCACCAGGCTTCGGATACCTGCCCATTCCCAGAATGCCGTTCTCGGACTGAAGAATTACTTCTACCCCCTCGGGAACGAACGCTGGTGCCGCCAAAGGCATACCGATCCCTAGGTTGACATACATGCCGTCTTTCAGCTCTTTGGCGGCACGTTTGATGATCTTAATTCTGCGGTGTGCAGCATCGCCAACTCCAGTGACTGCTCAAATTCATCAGTTGCATGGCTCATCATGAACAAATGTTGCGATTGGGGCATAATACCTGATTTTAGGAGTTCGTCCGTAGACTCCAAGAACTTGACCTTTTCGATTTCTTTGCTTGTTGTGGACTTTGTGACCCTATCCACGTACACTCCCTGCAAGTGCACATTCTCGGGGATAATCTCGCCGACTTCCACAATCTCGTCAGCCTCTACAATCGTGCACTTGGCATTTTTAGCCATAGCTTCATTGAAGTTGTTCATCGCTCGCCGAAATTGACAATTGCCAAGACGGTCAGCTTTGTGAACTTTGACTAGTGCAACGTCTCCTTGGATGGCCTCTTCCAGTACAAACGGCTTTCCATTAAAGATCCTCGTCTCCTTTGGTGCCGAAAACTGTTCAACTTCGCCACTAGAGTTAAACTTGAGAGGCATCTCTCCGGTTTGAACTGGTTTAAGGTAAGCTTTCTCAACCTCGAGTCGTGGTTGCGCATTACTTACTGATCGTCCCGTATCCTGCCGGAGTATAGAAAGCAGGTACACCGGCTGCACCACTAGCAATCTTCTCTGCCATGGTGCCTTGTGGAGTGAGCTCAAGGTCCAATTGACCCGACAGATACATCTTCTCAAAGGTCTTGTTTTCACCAATGTACGACGCAATCATCTTCTTGATTTGCCTGCTTTCTAATAGTTGCCCTGGGAAACATCAATACGTTGCGTCTTAGTCAGACCATAAGAAGTCCTTGTCAGAAGGGGAGCCTACCCAAGCCAGTCCCAGGCATGCCTGCATTGTTCGAGACAACGACGAGGTCGTTGACATCAGGGGTATCTCGCAATGAGTTGATCAGTGTGTTTGGGACACCAGAGAATCCGAACCCGCCAACCAGAACAGTTGAGCCGCTCTTGATTCCAGCTATCGCTTCTTTGCTTGAATGGCACAGCTTGTTGATGCCCAAACGAGCGCTGCTGGTGGCAAAGCCCCGCCGATAAGTGGCGACACGGATGTGGTTGAGAATACTTCTGTTGCGGAACATGTTAATCTGCTAGCTAGCAAGCTGGAAATGTAGATCTAAGAGCTTTGTTTTCCAAAACTAGTATGGGTATAAATGTGTTGGTTTTCGTTGATGACCCTGGAGTGCAAGTGCTAGGGTTTATTGTTCACATGTCATTCACTTCCCACCCCCACATTGTGGGACCTCATCCATCCCCCACCTGAAAACATACCAACCACTCCAGTAGCAAGCTGCAATATCTACGAATACCAGGTGGGAAGAAAATCATCAACTTGCATCGATTGGAATAGTCGTCTCCTGTCGCACTAAAGAGCCACCAATATGTCGATAAACAGCAACAAGCTCACCCGAACGTTCCAGCATCCGACTTTGGGTCAGTTGAAAGGATTAAATCTTGAAAGTGGCAGTGTAACACAATTTCGGGGCATACCATTTGCTTCCATCCCAGGAAGATGGAAGGAGCCGATATTGCTGAACAGAAAACTGGCCGATGACACATTTGATGCAACCCGCTATGGACCTTCATGTCCGCAAGGGCCAGGAGGGCAACGAGCTGACCTGGAATTACTGGGCAATATCCCCACCGAAGAAAAGACTTTTGACATGTCAGAGCTCGAATGCCTGAACTTGGTCATTACAAGGCCAGCCAAGTTGCCGCAGGATGGCAAAGTGCCGACTTTGGTATGGTAATATTGGTCTTCCAGTTCATGTATGAGTTTACGGCGGCTAACTCATCAGCATTTAGGGTTCATGGGTCAGTTTATTACCCCAAGCTCTTTTAGTTGTACCTTTTCATTTGGTGTGATTGACAACTCAACAGGGGCTATTTCTCGGTCGGCTCAAACGCTTGGCCACAATACGGTGAGCTCTACTGTGTCTAGTACCACGGCCTTCGTTTATTGATGCTATGGCTTCATAGACCTTTCAAAATTTGTCTCGCACAGTACTCAACGTGCACGTCCCATCATATGTGTCTCGATAAAGTAAGTATCGATTCTTGGCTACCGCTTCTAAAGTCTGCAAACTTACCCTATTGAAGCTATCGACTTGGGATGTTTGGCTTTGCAGCGTCGGGAGAGGCTGGTATAAGTGGGAATTTTGGTCTCAAAGACCAAGCATGTGCTTTCAGATGGGTAAGTGTTTGATGGACAACAACGATGGCATGCACAGCTAAGGTGGCCTCGGGAAGATCCAAAAGAACATCAGTGGATTTGGAGGTGATCCAAATTTAATCACGGCGATTGGCGAGTCAGCTGGATCAAGTAAGTCAACTTGAGAGACGAGCCTCCTGTCAGAACAAGCTAAGAAATCACTGGTACAGTCTGCCTTTCGACCCTTCTTGCCACCCACGAGCCATTGTTCTCCCGCGTTATTTTGATGTCAGGTGAAGTAAGTCTGCGAAGACCTAAATCGATCGAGTGGCATGAAGCGATGCTCCGCCAAAATCTTGCCAGGTTGAACATTGAGTATGAGACCATTGGCGAGGCTGTCGAAAAATTACGGGCAATGCCTGCATCAGTCATTTGCGAGTCTTTGCCTCTCATTCAACATTGGAGTCCACTATTGGATAGCGACTTCCTTGCTGGCTTGCACAACGACGACCTTGAGATGACGAACACATGGTGTGAAAGCATGCTGATAGGGAGTATGCTTCATGATGTATGGATCGACCATCGAACTCCAAGACCGATCTGAAATCCAGAATATACTAATTTTGAGTCCAGGGCACCGTTCTCAGATCTAGGTATTTGGACAAGACAATGGCACGAGAGACAACAATGGCAGGCTTACAAAAGTTTCTGACAAGGGATGAATGCCTCCGGATACAGCGCCTATATCGGCTTGATGGGGATGAAGCACAGCAAAAGACAGGCAGGCTCGAGCTTATCTCGGACCTTCGATTTTACTTACCAGTAGTGGCGACATCCGAAAAATTGAGGCCAATCGGGAATCTCACGGTCCGACAATACCACATGCACCAGGTCAGCTGCTGAAAACTTTGTCAAATTCCGTGTCCTGCCTCTTAACAAGATGATATAGCCGAACCCATTCCCAGGAATCAACCAAGGGCTTGCCTCGCATGAGCTTGATGTGGCGCTGCTCTTTCAAAATTTCGAACCCTGGCTTTCAGATATGGATGTCAAGGTTGGCAAGAAGATGGCCGATGTTCTAAGTGACTTTGCTTATCACAACGACCGTGCTTTTGATAGTACGAAGGTATTAGTTGTCGGGCCGAATCACGAACTGAACTACTTTAATTCTGAGCAATACGATATGAAGTTTCGTAATGGACGGGGCAGCGTCTTGCGAGAGATTGGACTAGAGAAGTGCTTATCATTGGGAACGTGGTTGCAGGGTGCCTAAGCCGTGCTAGGGATGGATGAAATTGTCTTTAAATTTATGTCTTCACATGCCAGTTCAATATGCTCCAAAAACTATATCCATGTGTGTTTATCACAGGTCACTCAATAGATTTAGTCATGACACCGAGCAGTTCGCCAGTAGTCGCTAATGTCGTTCGTGATACTGCAATACTGCTGAACACCCACTGTAATATTAAGCTCACAGGGCCTTCCCTGTGCAGCCGCCCCCGCTGTTACCATCATGTGGAACTGTCCCACATAGCTACCACATGATTGTCCCACCTAACAAGCCATCACAGAAGTCAAGATAAGATAACTACCTGGTTCAATTAGTCGCCATGTAAAGTACGCAATTCCAACTTAGGAGACAAACCAAGCACAAAAATGTTTCGACTCAACTGGTCTAAAGTAACAGCCCGGTGGGCCGCAGGGCGCAGGCACAGGTCTGCTCCTCTGTGGCCTCGCTACTACAGTGAAGGACGGTCATCAGCGAAATTGCCTTTGGACGGAGTCCGAATATTGGATCTCAGCCGAGTCCTTGCGGGAGTAAGTCATTAAATTTTGGAATTGACGATCTATCATGTTGTTCTAATCAGAAGCTAATCTCAAATTATCCACAGCCGTATTGTACACAGATCCTTGGCGACCTTGGGTACGTTTTCCTCGTCGATACCAATCTACAGAACGATCCCCTCTCATGAACACACGACTGATGAGCAACACCTTTTTTTTAATGGAAATAGCGCAGATATTATCAAAGTCGAACATCCAGTTCGGGGAGACGATACGCGATCATGGGGACCTCCATATGCTCCCCATCTGGATAACGACAGAACTCTAGGAGAGAGTGCTTATTTCCTTTCGGTACTACTTCTTCCGGATCCATCAAACAACCATTAATCGGGCTGACGATAGAAAATAGGTTAATCGAAATAAGAAATCTCTGGCCTTGTCGTTTAAGGACACTAGAGGTGCGGATATCTTGCGCAAGCTGTCTGCGGAAGTAGACGTCGTGGTAGAGAATTACCTACCCGGCTCGCTCAAAAAATATGGATTAGACTACGAAACTCTGTCCAAGCATAATCCGAAGTTGATTTATGCGAGTATCACGGGTTACGGCCAATTTGGGCCATACAAGGACAGGGCAGGCTACGACGTTATGGTTGAGGCGTAAGTGGATGTTCCATCTCATCGCGGGCACATGGACTACATGAGTGGCGATTAACATGTTATCACAGCGAGATGGGTTTGATGCATATTACTGGGGCTCGTGACGGACCTCCTGTCAAGGTTGGCTGTGCTGTGACAGATCTGACGACGGGGATGTATGCAACTACTAGTATCCTTGCCAGTCTGATTGAACGAAGCCGTTCTGGATTAGGCCAGCACCTAGATATTTGCTTGAGCGACTGCCAAGTCGCCACACTGTCAAATATGGCGCAGTCGGTTTTGGTAACAAAACAACGAGACAGCGGCCGTTGGGGAACCGCACATCGTGAGCGACACCAACCCCTCGTCATTTGTTCTATTGTTTCTAAAATCATGCTAGCTTCCGTTGTGCCCTACAGCGCTTTCAAAACTTCGGACGGCAACATATTGTTTGGCGGCGGCAATGACCGATTGTTCGGCATTCTTTGCACAGGCTTGGGCAGGTCTGAATGGGCCACCGACAAGCGGTTCTCCACCAATTCGGCTAGAGTCCAAAATCGAAGCGTGCTTGAGAAATGGATCGAAGATGTTACCAAAACAAAGACGACACAGGAATGGCTTGAGAAGTTTGAGGGCACAGGCTTGCCATATGCTAAGGTCAATGACCTTTTAGACACTGTCAATCATTCCCATGGTAAGAATCAACCAATAATATCCCTTGCTCTTCAGGTGCTGACAGCAAGCAGTGAGGGCGCGAAACATGGTCGTCGAAATGGAACATCCGGCATGCGGTCCGATGGAGTTCATTAACACGCCTGTCAAATATTCGAGGTCCAAGCCGTCCATTCGGACTGCACCGCCACTTCTTGGACAACATTCAGATGAGGTATTGAGAGACGTTCTTGGTCTCGATGATGATGCCATAGAATCACTTCGCACCGACGGCGTAATCCGATAGTTTGGCTGATGTGGTCAACGCTGTAGTTACTTAAAGTAGACTTGTACTAATTAACGCGCAAGAAACCTGTTTACTTCAATTAGTTGAATTCCAACATCATATATTTTCAAGGAAATTATCATTGGACATTAGATGAGTGAAAAGTTCTTGTAAACCTCAGTTATCAAGATTCCAAGAGGACTACGAAGAACATGACTTCCTCTCCGTCATTTCAGCCACTACACCTTGGTCAATTATATGGGAATTAACGTATGCGGAACATCACCGGATCCTCATTTTTTGGTGAGACAGGCTACAAGCCCCCTCGATCGTAATCTGCTCGATCACTGACAGCAGTTGGACATCAGGAGCTCATTTATTGAAGTATTTAGGCAACCTATATTTACAACCAAACGCTTCTCTATAATGTGTCATAAATCTTTTGAAACCGTTGTTGAGCGTCCTTGATACAATCGTACTCATAAATCATCCTTTGCACGTCTGGGCTAGCCCATTTGTCTGGAACTGGCGCCCCGTTTCTCTTTGCGGTAGCAAATTGACGATCACGTTCTCGTTTGGCTTCTCCTTCGCCTAAATGTAGTATTCGGGCAGATTGTGCCGCCAAGTCCACCAGAGCCGAAGTACGAGGCTTTCTCAATAACTCATATACCTTGAGCGTCTTGGCAATGGTATTGTGAACATCTCCGTCATCTGGCAGGAATGACAAAACCTCGGCCAGACATGCTGCGTCTTCGATTGCCATAGCAGCCCCCTGAGATAAATGTGGAAGGGTGGGGTGACAGGCGTCTCCCAAGAGTGCTACCGCACCGTGGGTCCAGGTCTCCAGAGGCTTGTGACTTCGTAGTCGCCACTCAACAATGTTGCCTTCCGGCACGAGATCAAGAAGCTTCTGGACCAAAGGACAAAAATCAGAGTAGACATCCCTCATGGCTGACCTTTCCCCCAAATTTGTCCATGTAGAGTTAACGGGGCCTGCAAAATTTACGTCTGGCTGAGCAGTTGCGATGTTGTAGATCTTGTGGCCGTGGATCGGATATGCAATTATATGGCGTTTTTCGCCTATCCAGCGTCTCACAGAATCACTGTCAATCAGCTCAAGCAGGTCTGGGTAAGACTCCATCTCGTGACGTTGGAGGAGAATCCGATATGCCGCTGTTCCGGTTTCTTCTACCTCTACCGACATATTGAGAGAGCCCAGTAATGACTCTCTGGTGGCGGACTTGATACCGTCGGCACCTATGAGTATGTCCGACTCAACTGAGTGAATATTGCCATACTGGTCTTTGAGGGTGAACTTGACACTAGGCTCGTAACATTGAATCTCCTGGAGAGTCTCTCCAAAGTGGAAGTGGACATTAGGGGCAGCTTTGGCAGCTTTATACATGCCGTCGGCGAGGGAAGCGCGATGGCCAGCAACATGTGGATATCCGTACTTTTGGCGAATATCCGTCATCTGGACTCGCGCCAGGGCGTTGTTTGTGGCTCCATCGTAGATGCCTACCTCTTGGACCTGGGTGGCCTCCTTTTCTATGTCAGAGTTGTCCCATATGCCTAGGCGGTCCAAGACACGAATCAGGTTGGGAGCAATCTGGATTCCGGCACCAACGAAACCCAGAGCGGGTGCGGTTTCGTACAGATGAACTTCCCTGAACCCTTTCTTGGAGAAAGCAAGGGCAGCAGCGAGACCACCCATCCCTATACAGCACGGTAAGCAATGAATCTAAAAACTGGACAATGTGAAGTTACCTGCGCCCACAACCGACACTCGAAGGTCCTTGTAGCTCGACATTTTACTCTCGGTCATTTTTTGGATTGTTCGGGCTCAGATAAGACAGTACCTGCACTCAAGTCGAGATTGTACTACCGCTCTGAAACTTTTGATTCTTGTGCCAGAGAGTTGTTTTGGCACTTATCGAATCTTATTAAAGCCCAAGCTTGGAGTTGGGAAGCGGGGCGTTGTCCCACATGGATGGCATGAGCATCCCCACATGAATGGGCTAGGTCAACCTCAATGTTACCGAGGGAAATTCGAACGCGCATGTTAACATCGGTCATAGGTTCTTGGTGTCTGACTTTATGGACTACAGTACCTTGGATGAGACATTGAAAGTCAAATGTCGAAATCATGAAACTAGAGCCTTGGTCTGACCGGTGGCTAATGCCAGTCTTGGCCAGAGATGGAGCCATTCCAGAAGTCGCGAAAACACATTCTGGTGCGTTTGCATAGGAGCGTGGATGATAAAAGCAAGTGTCATTGTTTTCTAGGGTACAGCATAAATAGCTCGGATCTCGGCATCCGCGACTGACCTTAGTTGTACGCATTTAATATGTAACGATCTACTTCCTAGTACACATGTCAAGAATCTCCCTAACCTGCGATTCTTCCGTGATTGGGACAGCATTTGTCTGTATCCATATATCATCCAAACTATTTCGCGCAACGACCGAAGCCAAATCAGGCCCTATGTTGACATCTTCAAGAGTCCGAGGCATCCCCAATCCTGATATAATTGCATCCAATATGTCGCCAAGATCGGCGTCCTTCTGATCAAGGCTATTAGCCTCGAGCAGCTCTGTGACTTCTTTTTGACGAAGCATTAGATCTTTGACATGAGCTTGTCGCTTAGAATTTGCCCCCTTCTTTAGATTGTATTTGCATACGGCTGGTAACAAAATGCAACTGGTCTCGCCGTGTCCAAC
The DNA here is from genome assembly GCA_030411635.1 of Fusarium sp. MBC 119. Taxonomy (NCBI): domain Eukaryota; kingdom Fungi; phylum Ascomycota; class Sordariomycetes; order Hypocreales; family Nectriaceae; genus Fusarium; species Fusarium sp. MBC 119. The sequence goes on along the minus strand of JAPERM010000327.1, from coordinate 19,397 downwards.
ACCGAGGGGCCCAAGTTGATGCCCTATAGCGTGACTAGCACCAAGTGGAACGCCACTAGACACGGCACCCATGGCCTCCACAACCCCTCGTTGACATAGGTGGCGAGCCTCCAGTGAATCTGGGCTTTTCTTAGAGGCAATGAGTCCGCTCACCAACATGGGAAGACCTCGACGCGCCAATTCGTCGCCCTTCTCGTTGGAAACTAGCGAACACAGCGTCTCAACGCAATGATCCACTGATCTGATTCCAGTGCTAAGCCAAACCCAACTAGGGGTTGTGAGGCATAGCTCTGGATCTTGTATAATCAGGTCCGGATCAACTTGTCCACAATGAAAGGTTCTCTTGGAGTACCCGGCGGACTCAGTTCCTCCGGCAATTGCCTGGTATTCTCCTCCCGAAAGCGAGGTAGGAATATGGATTAAAGGAATCGTTGGTAAGACGATGTCCTTTCGCAATTTTGGATTGCTCTTTGGGGTTCCCCAGAGACAATCCATATCCTCTTCCGTGATTGCCGCGTTGGCTAAAGCCAACCGTACCAGCTTAGCTGCATCGGTTAGGCTACCAGCGCCCAGTGTAATGAGACAGTCAATATCATGATCTCGGACCTCGTTGACGACCTCCAAGACCTCCGCAATCGGCGTGTGTGGGCTAATACCAATCCTCACACCTGCCACGCGATCGCCAAGCGCCGAGCTCAAACGGTCAAGGGCATCAGTAGACTTTGACAACGATTTGGAGCAGATGATGTAGGCTCGAGAGCTCCGAAAAGTGTCCGTGCAATGCTTCAGGCAAGCATCGGGGAATCGTAGGCCGTATGAGATTCGGGGAGTGTCCCGGCCCCGGTATGCAGGATAGTGGACTTCGGTACCGAATGCGAAGGCCATCGCGACTAAATCTGATGAATGTCGATGGATGTCGATGGATGTCGATGAATGTTAAGGTTGATAGATTATGAGATTGGAAAACAATAGAGTCTTTACGTTACAAGCGATGGACGCGAACAACGCGTTGGGCAGAGTGGATGATGTTCATCCCCACATTGCCCACGCCGTGGCTTCCAGGTAAGGTAGCTGTGGCTTCAACATGTCCCCACAGACATCATTCTTAGTGGGGAAGATGTGTTGCCACTGTACTGTTAGTGGATATCGATCACTGTCGTTATCCGGTCCCACATGGGTAAGCAACTAGAACCACTACCAAGGTAATGGCTACGATAGACTTATCCTGTGAGTGACCTTTCGTCAACCACGATACTTCTGCTATGCTTCCGTCCAAATCCTCGCTTATCGCCAACGTTCTTCCGCGGGGTAGCAGAAGATACACCAATGGCGAGCATTGCTAGAGGCATCCGGGCTCTCAAGGCCAAATCGGCCAACGACGTGGTTATTCTTTCAGCCGTTCGAAGCCCAATTACGCGGTCTTTCAAAGGGGGGTTCAAAGACGCTTGGCCCGAGGATATCCTGGCTCCGGTATGAAGCGCGGTTATTATTTGTGAAATCGTCCATTAACGAGGCAGCAGGTCATGGCGGAAGCTCCACGGCGTGCCAAAATAGAGCCCAAGGATGTTCAAGATGTCTTGATAGGCAACGTCCTGGCCGAGCTCGGGTTTGCTAAAACGGGTCGCATGGCATTGATTCACGCAGGATTCCCAGTTTCGACCACCTTCCACACCGTTAATCGTCAATGCTCAAGCAGCCTGCAGGCGACCACCCACATGGCGAACAGTATCCTTGCTGGACATATCGACGTGGCTATGGCTGGTGGCGTCGAAAGTATGTCCAAGAACTATACGACAAGGGGCGTTCCTGTCGATGTTGGCCCAACTCTGCGGAACACATCAGTCAAGTCTGCTGCAGACTGTCTAATGCCAATGGGTATCACGTCGGAGAATGTCGCGAAGCGGTACGGCATAACCCGGCAAGCTCAAGACGAGTTCGCCTTACTCAGTCACAGCAGAGCTAACAAGGCTCGTTCCGATGGCCGATTCGCTTCCGAAATCATACCTGTCGAATACGAAGTCCCCGGAACTGGGGAAGGAGATGGCGCCAGAGTTCGAGTAGAAGTCGATGACACAATTCGTGCCGGTGTGACGATGGAAAAACTCGCCAATCTCAAACCTGCCTTCATTGAAGACGGAGGCAGTACGGCAGGTAACTCGTGAGTAATATCAAAATGATGCTTTCGATCAGAGGGTCTTAGTTGGCTGACTTGTCTTTCTCGACGTTTTTCCGCAGATCTCAGATCTCTGACGGTGCATCAGCCGTTATCCTAGCTAGACGGTCATGGGCAGAGTCTCGTGGGTTGAAACCACTTGCCCGTTTCCTAGGTACTCAGGTCTCCGGCTGTGAACCCGACGAGATGGGTATTGGACCGCTTTATGCTATGACGAGGCTATACAAGTATCTCGACATGAGGCAGAAAGACGTCGACATCTTCGAACTGAACGAAGCGTTTGCCAGCCAGACGTTAGCCTGTATCAGTGGCCTCGGCCTGGATATAGACAAGGTCAATCCTAACGGAGGCGCTATTGCTCTTGGCCACCCTACGGGGGCTACTGGGACGCGACAGCTAGCTACCATTATTGCTGAGCTCAAAAGACAGAATAAGGAAATAGGTGTTATCAGCATGTGTGCAAGGTATGTAGACCTGAACGGATAGTCATGGCGATTGAAAACGACCAACAAGACTGACCTCACATATAGCACCGGTATCGGCGTGGCTTCAGCTATTGCTATGGAATGAGTAACAGGAACCATGCCTTGAGACAAGCAATCATTATATGGAGCATTGGAGTTGTGCCGGCCTACATTTATTAGAATGTTAGATAAGACGATTGAGTCAACATTGGTACACAGGAAAACTGTCCTGTCATCTCCATTCATCTGCTCTTGCCATTGATCTATTTGGTTAAGTAGATAAGAAACTTCTTTCCCAATCAAACCTCCACTTTGGCCTGGTTGTTGTCAGATACACTAGGTACGTAGTCATTCCCAACAAAGATGACTCTCCGTTAAAACAGTCCATGTTGGTTCAGTTGGCTCCAGTGGCGACTCGGCCTCGACTGATTTATTGTCAATTCAAGCTATCTACACTCATGACTCAAGGCCTGTCGAACCTATTTGCAATGCTGCCTACTGCGGTGTCGTGAAAAGACATGTTGACTGCTCTATGAAGATTGAGATCGATTCTTACTTCTGTTCCGTAAGTTGGTAGGTTTGACCGCGTGTATTCAGGGCCTAAGGAAATTGGACTATCTTAAAGGTCACTGACCCTCGCGAGACCCTTGTGAGAAAACTCGGGTATCATGGGCGAGAAAAACCATGAGTCTGAGTACGACTACCCTCTTGCTTAGCCCGCAAATGCTCTAAGTAGCCAAGAACTATCACCCTCTAATCCAAAGTCTCCCGTGTCCGCCTCCCAAGGGCAGTCTCGTATTGGTTCCAGAACGCCTAAGCCTCCTATAGTAATTGCTGTTTCACTATCAAGTTCGGTAGCATGCAGCATTGTGTTGTAATCATTCAGTGTGTCTGGGGTGGGCATCCCAAGCACAGTCTCCTCTCGACATTCCTTGAGAGGCTGCGTGTTTCCCAGTGGACGTTTCTCCGCCAGTATAGAGCACCCTGCCATATCAGAGAATACGAAAGCCGTATTCTGTGCATCGAGACTCAGGCCTTGCTCGATAAACCCTGTCACGGTCATGGGTGAGCCAGTGAGGAGCGACTGACCATATTCCGAGTCACTCAGGACGTAAGGCAACTCGTGTTGCTCTGGCAGTCTACCATTCGTGAAGCTCAGTTCTAATGTAGCCACGAGACGAAGGTAAAGCCCAGGAACGGTCATGAAATCATTCGAGCTGTATTCGAAGTCTATTGGCGTCCATTCTTTCAGATTGTCAACAATCTGACCAACAATAGAAATGACCCAATCCACAATTGGACATTGGCCTTTGCGAGCAGCAATTGCCGCTGCGAACACACCAAATGGCGTCTGGTGAACACTTTGAGGCTGTGCAATACGTTCTTTTGATGGCGTGTCACAAGTTCTTTCCCTTTTTCTGGTATCGAGTAAGAATATTGCCAACGGAAACGCCAGACAGCCCACTCTGTACAACGTATTAGTACTGATACCGAGGTAGATCTCGTGTGCATAGCTTACGCGCTGATTGGCAAGATAGTGAGTAGACGTAAGTGAGTCAACCTCTGCACGCATAATTCCATATCCTGGATTGTTGTTTGAAGCTCAAGTGATTTTGCAGACTGAGATGTGGCAGCGTCATCCACGCTGGGAAAGGCATACGAATTAGGCAAAGCGAGGGAGTGGAGGGTCTCGCAATAATGTAGGGAGATTGACACCGAGCTTGGCGCCCCACACGTGTCAGCAAGGCATCTAGAGCTAGGAGGATACACTCACTGGTAATACATCTCTACCGTGCTTACAAACAAGGTTACGAACCTTTCAGGGCCTGGGCCGACTCCCGATTCAACAGGAAGCATCAATGTTTGCTTCAGTTTCGTCTGATACCACTGCTGAAGCCTCCTTTTGGACTGCACTATTACTCGTTGACTGCTGGGAGCGAAAAATGCTGTAGGGTTGCTATGCACAAGGGCTCTCATGAGGAGAACGTCAGTGATCGTGACGCACAGCTCCACAAGGTTCTCCAGTACGACTCCCAAATGAAGCTTGGTAGAGAAATCGTACACGCAGGATCCATCTAACTCTTCAAGAAGGTCAGCCCCTCCGAGAAACTCGTTCTTGTTGGTGAAATCGAAGTGAGAGTTGGTAATTTGAAGGCTCTGGTGGTGGGTCAACGTTGTGATTCTGTCGCAGACTACGCAACACCACCATAGTCTTTTCAGCACGTTGTAACGTTTTCTGCCGGGCGCCGTGCTCAGTGCACCATTGGCTTGTAGAGTGGCGTATTCGTGAGCACGAGCAATTTTGGCATGGTTGATCGAGACACTTAACCACGACGGCCCAATTTGTCTGTACTCATCGTAGTCAGACATGGTAATGCATGAGTGACAAAGAAGCAAGGCAGCCTGTGCTACCGCAATGGAAGATGTTTCGCATTCAAATTGGTAAAGGAGCTCTATTGTGTCAGACACATTTGTGTGATCTTTCACTTGACCGGATGGCGTGTACATACCTTTGTTCGCCTATAGAGAGTCTTTTTTGCGTACGCGACATTGTTGAAACCCAGCAGCTGGAGTGTGTCTCGAGAAATATACTGGTTTTGGTTAGCGATTACGCCATTGTCATAAAGCAGGGTTTAATAATACGTGCCTCACATGCTGAAAACATCATTGCCTGGAGAACAATCATAGGTAGTCGGCCTTGGCCCAGGCAATCTTGGTCCCGCGAATTGTATGTTGCCCAGAAATCAGCTTCGTCAAGAACTGGCAGCATAGGATGAATTTTCAAGAAGTATTCCTGGGCAATCTGATCAAGAACGTCTCGTCTGGGAGCGAGGAAGCAACCTTGCTCCATGAGGAACCGCAGGTCTTGGGGGAGAAGATGCTCGGTGTCCGGTGCTTCAAGACCCAGGTGGTCAATGTCTCGGGGTAGGTTTGGGCTGTCTGCAGAGCTGGAGGTGGCTTCATCTTGATTAAACTCGAGCCGACGTTGGGTTCCAGTGAAACTGCAGGGTGACGTGGCATTCTCGGATTGATAAATGAGTGTTGGTCTCGGAGAGACATCTCTTACTGCCTTTGTCGTCCCTTTTCGTGAACGGGTTCGCTTATTCCCATGCCCACTTAGTTATCTCTTTGTTAGCTCGATGGAGGCGCGACACCACTGCTGGTCAAAATGTGTATGGCTTACTGCAACTTAAACCGCAGATTGAAAACACAGGTACTCTTGTTTTGGATACAGTTTTCGCATGCTTCGGAGTATTCAGTTATGTTGCATCTAACCTTTCTGAACCGACAGGTATTGCATGCTTGAGAAGCCCGTTTCGAATGTCTGTTCCGTGTAGGCATAATGGTTATCATATTTGGCCGTACTTCTGCGTGCGGAGCAGGTGAAAATCATGGGTAAATAACGCTGGGTCAATGCGGCACGAGTGAATCTTGGTATAGGGCTGGGTATACGAAGAGGTAGTACCCTCATGGTCTATTCCACCCGATGTAGGAGGAAGCTAGTTGCCCCCCCGCATGCTTTCCCCGGATTCCTCGCGGGCCCCGTCGAGGGTGGAGCTCTCCACGTTGGACGGCTTCAGACCCTTATGAATCGTACCCCACCAACATGTTTCTTGCCGTCCCACATTCAGAGGAGACGTTGGTAGTGGGCAGCTGTTCAATCATCTTTCAACTGATTGTAGGAGGCGGTAGGCTAGTTAATCACATGAGGCCTCTCCTGGATAGCACGCAAAGTAGCACATTTGGGTATCATGCAGTCCTTCTAGGATGTGAAAATGCTAGCTGTGATTCCTATATATCATGATTTGCCATGAGTTGACAAGTTCCATCATGTAGAGTGGGTCTGGATTCCTCGAAAGATATATCTAAACTTGAACAACTGGAATGGTGATGTGGCTATTGTATTCACCGCCGAAGTGCACGTGGTGTCTCCCCACGTTGCTTGTCTCAAACTTTCCACGCAGTGGCTCAAACTCAGCCAAAGTCATCTGATGTCCAGCCACTCTAAGAATGAGAGTCTCCCCTTGCTCAAATTGGATAGCGGCAGGCCACAAGCCAATCTCCAGCTTCACCACTTGAGAGGAAGCTAGCTTCTTTTCAGAAGTGTGGTCATGTGCAGGCCAATGAGGCTTTGAGAGATTCTCATCAAGCGTCCTGTGGCTCGCTCGAAGGATTCCAGAAGGCCCCACGTACTGCAACGTATTGATGAGATCAACATCACTCTCGTTCTGCACGCCGACAAGATCTCGAATGGGTATGTTGATGTTACGGAGAACGTTTCCCTGTCTATCCGCCTTTCGTAAGATGACAAAAACATCCATGTCGTCGTGGTCGGGACACGACATGTATAAGATCGCACGAGATGGACCGATGATTGTTGTTGTTTGAGTAAAAGTATAGCGAAACTCCGCAAACTCGGTATCGGCATCTGTCTGGAGAGCTACCGCATCAGACTGGTATGAAATGTCGGCTGCCTTGATTGCTGGACGACTTGCTGTCATGTCTCCTTTGCTGGAGAGCCACAGCGTTTGTAGGTCAGTCTCAGGAATGGGCCAGGCGTTGAATGGAATGTTCTTAATGGGAGGCTTTTTCAACAACTATCAGTTTGAATCTTCTCGGACGTACGGCGTGGATATTACCTGATTGTAGCGTATGACTGAAATACGCGCTCTCGGAGTCTGCTCCCAGTCGTTGTCGACTCCCTTCATGTAATGATCGAGAAACCTTTTCAAATCGGCGATTGTGTCTTCTTGATAAAGATCATGCCATTCCTGCGTGGGGTTCATGCGTAGCCTGAGCCTATTAGAAAAGCATAAAACTCAAAATGTCGAGACATACCATTTCTTGTCATGGGGTATGTCCTCGTAACAGCGGGTCGAGCCGACAGTGTGGAGGCCGGTAGACATGCTTGCAAGGACATACGCAGGAACGTCGATCAGATGAGCTTTTGCTCTTTTGTCCTCCCAATACTCGTTCATGAGAGGATACTTTTTAATCATTGAGATAACGTCTTCGCGTTCTTCATCGCCTGTTGAGCCGTCTGGTCAGTAGTCTACTACCACCAGGTGTGAGTTGACTCTTACTCCACAAGTTGAAGCCGAGAAATTCCCAGAAAGGAATATAAGGAACTCCACCCCTGCAAAGAGATTCGCGATACACATCGCTCAGGCCTTCCAGTGGTAGGATACAGGTCAGATGGGGTGGTCGCTCAGCCGCGATAAACCACTGGGTAGATCCGAGCCAGGAGTTGCCTGCTAGAGCTACGTGGCCATCGCACCACTGTAGCTGAGCAATGTACTCAATAGCATCGAAGCCGTCCTGACCTTCGGCGACACCATGCCACCTACTCAAACGTGCAATTAGAACTCGGGGATCAAGCAAACTTTCAATGGTTCGGGTTATCAAACAAACCTATGGCTGCCTTGGGAACCGAGTATACCCCGGGCGTTTACATTGACAATGGCGTAGCCGTGTTGTACCCATTCAGCTGGGTCGAACGCCTCAAACGACTCGAACCCAGAGAGTCGGTGCTGTGGTACTCCCGCTCTGCCACAGATAATGTTCAAGTTGAAGGATCCTAAGAAATTCCATAACGTTGGAGAAGCTCGAAGCAGAAAAGAAGAGTATCATCTGCTGATATGGGACCTACCTGTGCCAGATTTTCCGTAAGGGCTAAAATCTATTATCGCCGGGACCTTCTGGTCATCGCTGTAATCAGGCCGAAAAACATCAGCTCGGAGGATGGTACCATCCCTCATGCGAACTTCAACGTCTCTCTCAAAAATTGTGTTTACAGGAAATGGACGATTATCGGGATACTTCTTGTGCCCTTTGGACAGCATCATGGTTCCAGGCTTGAGGCCGTCGTAATTGGCACAAGGGTCATCTGGTCGCACTGAGGGAATGTGCAAGACGGGGATGCCAGCAACGGCGTAGGTGGGCTTGGTGTTCGACATCTCGGATTGTGTGGTTGACTTGTTTCACGTTTTTACCAATTGGAGGTTGATACAGCTGAGAATTGAACGATGGGTGAATGTTGTTGTTGTTGGTCATGTCATTTTGGGGTAAACCGATTCTTTAAGTACTCCCAACGAAGCACCAGTTGGTGCGTACTAGATTATGTTCCTATCCTTGACCGGTCTTTTCCCCAATAATATGGAGAAGGTCTAAATTTTAGAAATAAAAGAAACTCATACTCAGTAATGCGCAATATACTATATGCTCATTGGTGCTTTACGCCCTTTCACAAAAGATAAAGATTATTTGGCAAATTGCTCTATAATCCGTTCGACCCTATACCGTCCCACTGCCCTAACTGTCCCCTCAAGGACGTCGATGTCCCACAATCATCAAGTTTTGGCCCACATTTCTGAAGTGGGGTCACAGCAGATCGGGGCACTGTGTAGAGGTAAGGGAGATACAGCAAAATTAGCAAAATACAACAGAGCAGTGGCCGCTGGCAGCGGCATGTTTACCAATGACAAGCCATTGTTCTGCACTGGCTGACTAGATACTATCATTGTTGACAAGCGGTTTCCTTGCCCGCTGCGTTTGGTTGAGTTACTACCAGCTGCTGAACATGAATGAAGGCTTCTGATCGGACTAACTCTCTGATTATGATTTACCAACTTCTTGTGATCTGATCTCTATTCAGTTATGGAATATGAATTGGACTTAGTAACCCGGAAAAGATTCTTGAGTGTTGTGACCCCGACTGAAATAGGCATGATGACGGCGGCCCAGAGATTGAAAACTATGGCATTCTATGAAACGTCCAATTCCATCAATTGCCCTTTCAGCTGATATTCAATGTCTTCTCAAATCGTCAAGTGCTTCAACTTGTTAGGCTCCATGTCGATGACCTTTGTTCCCATCGACTCCACTGCCTCCCTTGCCGCTCTCGTGTCTACCCTATACGGTGGGACAACACTAGAAGAGAAAGTATGTCAGCCAAGTCTAGGAATGGGATGGTTCGTACAAACCTCTCATCGTGGAGACACCAGATGACCTGATCCGGTCGTTCAAGCCATTCAACCTGTCGTGTGGCAAACTCGGCGCCTGAGCCTTCGAATGGCCTTCCATTGTGGTTGGCACGTCCTGCAATGCCAAGGATCGCCAATTTCGGTTTGGGATCCAAACCCCGAAGAATGCCCTCGTATCCCCCAAGATGTGCGTTCCACAAGACCGTCTTTCTCTCTGCCACGTGAATATTGTACATAAGCTGGCCGCCATCATGGTCAGAAAATTGCCACTTCTCTCGGTTGTTCACGTATTCGATAAAGGACGAGATGCCTGCATTGCGTTTCTCTTCCGGTATGAGCTTGTCAAGTTTGAGGAGTCCATGTTTCATTCCATAATTGACGTCGAACGTGCATACGTATGAATGCGCAGCTCCCGTGTACTTGGTAGCCGTGTCAAACACGTCGGGGAGGTGCCCTTCAGGAATCAAACAATGCAAAGATGGCCACACGTCCACGGAGAGGACCGCGTGAGAGGGATGAGGAATAGGTGGTCCTCCTGGCGGCCCCGGCCTCAAGTCAATATCCCCTGCTTCAGCTTGTTTGCGCGTCTCTCGCGAGAAGAGGGGGATTCTCTCTCCTCCCTGGACGGCCATCAGCTGGGGCTCGGGGACACCAGCCTTCCTGAGGATATTAATGGCCTCGCAGTTCCCTATCACTATCGCCCCTGTTTGCTTTGCCAGTATGTCAGCTCCAGGAAGGCTGCATTAGTTGGTTCACTGTCAGCAAAGTTTGAGATGCAAGCTGGTGGTTGTTCCACCATAAGCCGGGCAGGATATTGTGGACAGTAGGAATAATAGGACGGTAACTGACTGATCAAAATGAGCATGGGAGATGAAAATGTAATCTGCCTCAGCGACATCTGCAATAGAGAGATATCGCTCATTTGTGGAAGGCCTTTCAAGCCACGAATCGAGGAAGACCGTAAGGCCCCGGGCGTGTAAGCGAAAAGTAGTCGCCCCTGCAGAGGTATCTCTCCTTAGACTTGCGTTTATGAAGAGCTATTACCACAGTCATTATAACTCACCAAAGAATTCCAGAGTAAAGTCAGCCGGCAGAGCCATGTTCATTGGGAAGTCTGACTTCTGTGTTGAGATTCTGCTGGCAATGCAGATGTTTGCGTGCGTGAGGTCTTTGAGTGCGGTATCAGGTCTGTACTCTGTTGGCTATTGAAGCAAAAAATAAGAGTTATTGGTACGACTTTCAGGTTGGGTTTAAATATTCCTCAGCGGTTTACTTTTACGCGATACAGTATGACTAAAAGGTTGGGTACCTATGTGGGACACTACAGTACAGCCACCTCGGCCCACGTCTCTGCACCCACAGAAGCAAAATGAGTTTTGAGGATTGTAACCCACGGTATATTTCAAATTGAAAACAGTAAAGGGTTAAAGACATATGTTTATCGGTTCCAAAAAAATCGAATGAAGCAAAAATGCCATATATGTAGCTATCTGAAAGAATGTATCGTAAAGCATAGGAAATGAGGAGAGACCAAGCTGGCTACCCTCCTGGTACCTAGTGACTAAACAAAGTCTGGCATCACGACCTTACTCTTACTATCAAACTGGGTTAAGAATTCGCGGGCTTCCTTGGCTTCAGCAAGAACAAACTCCTTCCTTGACTCGCTGCGAGGAATAAAACGAACCCTGAATGGCTCCGGTCGCATGTTTTCCGATTCAGTAAATGCAAAGATGTCGAGCTTTTCCTCGGTACCCTAGCATAAGGTGTCAGTTTACGTTTCGTTCATACACTGATGGTGGACTTCTTACATCCGCGCGTAGGGCTGGCTTCATATCAAACGTCCATAGTAGACGAGCAAACGTGAGAAAAAGACCTTGCTCAGCCAAAGGCTGGCCGCTGCACTGACGTCTACCCCAGCCAAAAGCGCTGTGTCCCTTTTTGACCGGGAAAGGCGGCTCCTGGTCCCGGTCCATGAAACGCTCAGGCCTGTAAACATCAGGGTCGGGGAAACAACTTGGATCACGGTGGATAGACCACATGTTGCCTGTTATCCACGTTCCTTTAGGAATGTGATAACCGCGATAAATGTCATCCTGGATCGGAGCGTGCGGAATGCCGCCTAAGATTGTGACAGTGCGCCAGCGGAGTGTCTCTTCGACACATGCGCGAACGTACCGTAGGTCTGGTTCGTCATCCCAGTCTGGTAGGCGTTCTCCTACGACCTTATCAATGTAGGTCTGTGCTTTCTTCTGAACCTCTGGGAATGCACACATGGCAAAGATAAAGGTGATGGTAGTGCTTGCTGTGGTGTCGACACCCCCACCGATCAAGTTGCCTGTAAGAAAAGAGATCTCCTTGTCATTCAGGCCCTGAGATTCGCTTTCCCTGACCAGTAAGTCCGCGAATCGATTTCCTTCTTTGGATGTCTCCGATGCTTCCCGTGACAGCGAGGTGAAGAAGTCGCTGATTCTCTTCCCATTCTCTCTAAACTTGGAGGCAGCCGGGTAGACGAAGCGTGGCATATCCAGAAGCCAAGGGATGGATTCCATGATGAAAAGCCCTGGCATAACAAAATCGACACCTTCCATGAACTTGAGAGCCATCTGGGCCACGACATCATCCATTTCTGCTACTCGGCGACCGAAGCCAATACAAGAAACGATCGAGACCGAGTAACGCTCAATCGCCTTCTCATAACGTTCTGGGGCCGTCAGGAGATCCCGCAAGAGCAGCTTGATCTCGGCCTGCTGAAAAGGTCGATAGGATCGCACAGCCTGCGTACCCACTGCCTGGTGGGTGAGACGTCGGTGATATCTCCAACGGTCTCCATAGGGCAAGACAGCCTGGTCATTTTTAGTGGCGTTCCTAGAGTCTCCTAGCATAATCATGTGCGGCCGAGACGAGTATATGTTTGCTCGCTTGTCGCAGAGGTCTGTAATAGTCCAAATGTCGTTACAAACAATGCTAGGCTTATGTCCGTACCATATTGTAACCATGGGATCATTGTACTCCTTCGAAAGATTGGCCATGTATAACCACGGGCGCGGGAGCTTGATTTGAAAATGGTTTCCCACGATAGGCCAAGGAAATGGCCCAGGTGGCAGCGACCGGCGCTGTCGTAAGACTCGGGCATAGTCTACTGCTACAAGAGCTCCAGCATAGAGGAGCGTAACACTGACTAATACTAGGGCTAAACGACTCGGTGTTGAAGTAACCCAGGCAAGTAGAGCTACGGCAGCCGACTTGCGGTCCGGTGCTGATTCCATCCCGAGGGTTGGGAGACTGTCTCGTGGTATGGATGATTGTGAATATTGTAAGAGGACTCGGTTCTTGAGGGTAGTTGAATATGCCAGCAATGATAACAGAATTGCCTAGTCTCAAAGGGTATTATATTCTTCAAGTGTGGGTTGATGTTGTGTAAATGGAAAAACATGTGAATTGCCATCATGGCCTTGAAGCTATGACATAACTTTATCATGTATTTAGAATGACCCTCACTAGCACACATAGGGTAGTGGAGGACTTGTCCCCACATGCACATCCCTTGTGGTAAAGGACTGGATGTTCCCACAACGCTACGATGATGGCCACACAAGATGAATTTCGCCATTCTGACCAGATTCCCCACGTTACCCCGCTCCTCTCCAGAATTCCCACTTCCGGTTTTGTGAACCCCAGGTCGTCTTGTTTATGGGGCCCCGGTTTCTCGGAATCCCTGGGATACGTCTCTATTTATGTGTATGTGCAGACCACCCGGTAGAACTTACTTGGAATAACACAAAAGGTATAGGATTTTTCGTCGACTGATCGATCACGAGTTTTCCAATGGCGCTTTCTGAAGTATGGCAAATGCTGCGAGATGCACTTATGCCCGTTGAGAAGCATTCGCTATATGCTCCAGCTGCTATCTTCTTTGGGGTCCTTGCTGTTGCCTACATTCTCTATCAAAGATTGTTGCATCCTCTCGCCCGATATCCTGGCCCGTTTTGGGCCTCAATTACCAACAGCTGGCAATCCTTGGAATGGTTAACATGGTACCAACCGTACCGCCTGGCAGATCTCCATGCTAAACATGGTCGCTTTGTTCGCTATGGGCCCAACAAAGTCAGCGTTACCTCTCCGGAAGCAATTCAGACCATCTTTGTCAAGGGTGTCAAGACCTTTCACAAGTCCAACTTCTATGATACGTTTGGTTTGAAGAGCAACCCTAATCTTTTTAACAATCGCAATCAAGAGGTAAGTTCTGATCTGGCCCTTAGCCGTATCTATCTCTGCTGACCGTCGCCAGACGCACGCCGTCCGCAGACGTCTTTTTCTCAAATCTTTCTCCCCACAAGCAGTGGCTACCTATGAGTCAACCATCGATGAACAACTTGCTGTGATGCGAAGCAAGATCCGCTATTGCTGTGAGCAGCGCGAACCTTTTGACCTTAAAAAGACGCTATACCACTTCATGTGCGATGCTATCTCGTCATTGATGCTTAGCAACACCTATGGCATTCAGCACACTGGGGCGGAAGAGCTGGTACCCGACGACCATCATATCAACATCTCAGCAGTCGCAAGTGGTGCATGGCCATTGATGCACTGGTTGCTGGCCCTGAACTTCTTTACCCCATTTCCAAGGGCATGGAGAGCATTCCATTCCAACTTCACCTGTTTTAGATGGGTAGCGAGTTGCGTGAAATCTCGCATCGATGAAATCAGCAAGGGTCACCGGCCCGAACGTAGAGATGTTCTCAGCCGTTTGATTCTGAACAACAACGAGGAAACTGACCAGAGCAAGAAAGTCAACGAGGCCCAGCTTATTGCAGAGGCTTTTGGTTTCGTGTAGGTGAAATCGCGAAACATGAGCTACGACATGATCAACTAACGAACAATGTACAGGATCGCGGGCATTCCTCCAGCAAGTGGCACTATGGCCTTGTTACTTTGGAACTTGCTACACAACCCGGACATCATGCGCGACGTCGTCAATGAGATAGATGAAAGACTGCCCAATATGGGGCCTCAAGATAACCCATACACGTCTTCTGCAGTAGAGAGCAACCTCCCGTTTTTACGCAACTGTGTCAAGGAGAACTTCCGCATAAACCCCGTATTCACAATGCCGTTGGAGAGAAAGGTGACAGAAGATCACGGAGTTACCCTCGATGGTCAATTGTTTCCCAAAGGAGTATGTTTTCCATACCGACGGATCTCAAGTTCCATCCCGAATCACACTAATGCGTTGGACAGACAATCATTGCTGTTAGCAACTATTCTTTCCACCACGATCCAACTGTCTGGGGAGACGATCACATGGTGTTCGACCCGTCGCGATGGGAGGGTGAATCGATGAAGGAGCTTAGCAAACTCATGATGCACTTCAGTGTGGGAGGGCGCCAGTGCATTGGCAAGGCTCTGGCGACAACTATCATTTACAAAACCATTGGGACAATTCTTTCAGAATTCTCGTTTGAGTTGGCAGACCCCAAAGAGAAACGAGATGCCAAGATGGGTCTCTTCCGTGGCAAGGTTGCAAAGCAGTATAGTGTCGGCATTTCTGACCTCAGCGGCCCTCTCATGGTCGTTGGAAAGGCCCGAAATCAGAGCAAATGAATTTTCAAGATAGCATGAGTCTAGGTTGAATCAAGTTCATTCTTGTTTTTTTTTATTGTATGAGATGACTTGTCATGATTGATTTGAACCGATAAATTCGATGTTTCCCTTATTTCGCCAACATCATAGATATATTGGAGGAGGATATTTGAGAACATCGCAAGTTCAATACGGCCGGAACAAGTTGTTTATTATGAAAGCAAACACAATACGAATGGTAATGGTAAAGGCAACCGCAGAAAAACAGATTCCTCTATCTCATCCGAATCTACAAAACTGAGATGCTTCAGATGGCAGAGAGGGACCCAGTCTCTTGGGGAGCAGTGAACCCACCTCCTAAGGTTACCGGTGGCAAATGAAGCCCACCACTACCAGGTGGAACGCCGTGCTAGATCCCACTTTCACATAACTATTGATTTGTAATGGACGCCATGTGTACAAAATAGCGCAAAATAGCCTTTCAAGATGGGTATGTGGAGGTGGCTTCAAGCGTCTTGAGACAGCGACGAGGTACGAATGACAGGTTAGTTCAAAAAACACAGTGTCAGCCCCTGTTGCCCCATCTTGTGGGACCGGCAGTAGTAGAGCATGGCACTACACTCCCTGTCGTGCCAGGTTCCCCAGGTTCCCCAGACCGGGGTTCCCCGGATCCTACTGATCTTGTTTCCAGACTGGCGGGTTCGAAGCTCAGTGGGGCATCCCAATTGCTCTGCAGTCTGACTGTTGCATCAACAAGACATTTGGTGGCGTTCTGGACAGTATATCAACCCCCTACTGAGCCCAAGAAATCTTGTCTGTTCACCGACACAGATCACAAGTGATTCTATAACTTGTACTCTCTGAATATGGATTCTTTCAAGCTCAAATCTGCCACTGCCGAGCGGCACGAGGAGGGTGATGCTCATCATCTGGAGGATGTTGCGCCACCCGACCTCGACGACCCTCATCGTGCTGCCCTTGATCACGCGTCTGATCCTGCCAAAATCCCTTCGATAGCAACCATCTTGGCCATTGTGGTAAGATAAATCCTCCAAATCAACCATTACTGCTCACAAAAAAATCCTAAACTATCGTCCAAAGTGCCTTGCCATGTCCTTCATCGCCCCCATGTCGTGCGGCTACGTTCTCGTTACGGCCATCATCGTACCCATACAGACAGACTTGGGTGATCCCAATAACACCATCACCTGGCTGATTGGAGGCTGGTCGGTGGCTTCGGCCGTGTCTTTTCCAGTGGCCGGTGCTCTTAGCGACATTTTCGGTAGACGGTGGGTGATCATGCTAGGTCAGGCTATAAGCATGATCGGATCGGTGCGCACAACAATCCCGTTCCTTCCCTATAACTTCAAGCGACTAACGCACTCTCTTAGATCGTTGGCGCCACCGCTCAAACTGTGAATACGATCGTGGCTGGTTCAACCTTGTTAGGGTTCTCGACCGGGCTGATCTATGTCAGCTACGCTGGGATCCCAGAGCTGCTCCCGAATAAATGGCGGTAAGAACTAAACTTGAGCCCAACGGAGTGTCTGCTAAGGCTTTGTAGTGGAATCGGCCTTGCGTCCACGGAATTTGCTATTGGCATCCCGTGGGGCGTTGCCAATGTGCTGATCGCTAGCTTGCTGGTACTCCACACATCACTCGGCTGGAGATGGTGCTACTACATCGGTCTTATCACTGCGTTCCTGAGCCTGGTCGGTACCTTTACATTTTATTTCCCACCGTCGAGACCTCAGCACGACCTCGATAGGACGCGCTGGGACCAGTTCAAGGCCATTGACTTTGTCGGGCTGGCCCTTTACGCCGGCGGCTTAACCACCCTACTCGTCGGACTTACATGGGCAGGCCAGCCAGAGCACCCCTGGCGCAGTTCATCAGTCATCGGCCCCATCGTGATTGGCGCCGCAACTCTCGTGGTGTGTTTCATCTATGAGTTCACAGTGCCTAGCCAGCCGCTCTTTCCGATGGAAATCTTCCGGCACTTCTGGGAATTTACAATCCTCCTTGCAATCGCCTTCTCCGCTGGTAAGCTCAAATTCCCAACCTCAAATACGTCAATATGAAGTGATGCTCATATATCCAGGCATGGTATTCTACCCGATGTTGGCCCTGTTACCACAAGGGTCGCTTTACCTGTTCACCAGCGATCAGATCGAAATCGGACTGATGGCACTACCCAGTGGCTGTGTTCAGGTAAGTGATGACATATTCTGGGTTTAGTTATGCCACTTACACTTCCTACCAGATCGCCTTCGGTGTAATCGGCCCAGCTCTAGTTGGAAAGATCAAGCGGCTTAAACTCCAAATCATCGTTACGCTGGTGATGCAAACAACGTTCACAGCTGCCCTGGCCGGAGCTGTTCGCAACAAAACTGCGTGGATGGCTCTCCAGTCTCTTGCTGTCGGACCATTCATTCTAGCTATACTGATATGCTATTTGATGGTCGGGCTAAACATGCCGCTCCGGCACCTGGGTCTTGCAACGGGACTTGTCGGTACCTTCCGAAGCATGGGTGGCAGCGTGGGCAACGCCATCTTTAATACAATTCTTCAGGACGTTGTAAGGACAGATCTTGGCCCTAAGATCACAGCTGCGGCACTGCAGGAGGGTTTCGATCCAGCTGGTCTTGGTGCCCTGATACCCGCCACTTACAATGCCATACTTGGTGTGCCGGGGGCCTTTGCTGCGGTCCCAGGAATCAGTCCTGCCGTGGAAACTGCCGCCATCCAAGCTTTCCGCAATGTCTACGGCGATGCTTTCTCCATGGTATTCTATGTCACGATTCCTTTCAACGTCATTGTGGTCATCTTGGCACTTTTTGTCAAGGACCCATCTAAATACCTCACAAACCATACAGCAGTGCAGATGGAGAAGAAAGCAGGACCCGGAAATCATCACACCGCTGACGGCAGTGCCGAGTAAGCTGATAAAGCCTGACCTTACCTACGGACTGATTCGGAACGTGGATTTGTGATTGGAGATCTTTCTTGTGTTAACAACCCTGGCCTTAGAATTTTTTTCCAGAACTAGCAGAGAGTTGAATGTTATCTTCTCACGTTGTAACAAATTAAAGATCCATGAAGAGTGGTTTTCACCAATCCTACCCCGGCTTACACCATTCTAGAACTGGCAAAGTAAGCGAACGTGAATTGTGATCAGACCAGGTAAAGAAAAGATGAAGCGAGGTTTGTCTGCCGAGCCCAGCTTCTGGATTGGTGGCCCTTGCAAACAGCTGTGTTGTTTGAAATGGTGAGATCGTAAGATCTTCCAAGGGTCTATCTGAGGGTGTATTACTTCTAGAGGTGCTAAGACAAGAGCCGCCTTCAGGAGGAAACGAGCCCAGTCAAGTTGGGTATCCTAACTCGTTACACCTTGGGAAAATATTTTTTTCTGTGAGTTCATCACCATGAGAAACAAGTAAGACCACACAGAAGTAGGGTGCCCGTGATTGACGCGGCCTTCCGAAGGTCCTTTGGCCGCAAGCAATGTCGGTTTACTCAAGGTCTTCCAAATGAAGCCTAATTTGAGATGGGCCAAATGGCGAAAACGAATGCCAGCATTTTCTTACGTGGAGAAATCATGGCCACAATCCGGTAGTTTACTTATGGAAGTCGAGACCCTAATATAACACAGGGGTCAGGTTTGCCAAGCATAAGAGTCGTCCAAAGATCGGGCAAGATGCACCGATGGAGAGCCCCTCTCCACTTGTGAGGAAGAAGGAATGGCCAATAGCTTGCTAAAGAAAAAGAATACACGCAGTGATTTGATTACAACAGTGGCTTGCTAAGCTAAATTGATGAGTTCTTTATCCGGTCGGCAATGTGTTTAAAATTGATGTGTGTTAAAAACCTTATATATTTTAACTTCTTAATTCTCTCTTAGCCCTATAGATTCCCCTGAAACCTTCGCTAGATTAACTTCTATTTATAATATAATATAGCCCCCTAAGTTACTCTTTGACTTATTATTAGTTAGCCCGGTATATTATTTACTATAACTCTATTAATTCTTTAATCTAGGCCCTATTTTTTTTTAATATAGCGATAATCTTACCCTATTAGATAGCTTTTTTTTTATTATTATTAGGCCCCCTCTCTAGCTTTTTTAGTTTTTTTCTCTTATAGTAGGTAAATTATTTAATAGCCTAAAAGCCTTATTTATTTTCTAAGGTATTAATA
>JAPERM010000325.1:0-44394 GCA_030411635.1 Fusarium sp. MBC 119 | reverse complement strand
ATATACTAGAGTATATCTAGCTATATTTAGACCCTATGAGATAATATTATTATAATTATTAAGATAATTCTTTAGCGTAAATATATACTGGCTATTAATTGGACTATATATCTTCTTATAGCTCTGTAGATGCTATATTTGAAGCAGCGGAGTTGTTCCTGATCTGATATCTTCACCAGTCAAGACGTTGAAGATGTTAGTGATAATGTCCGCGGCTTTGCTGTTGAACTGATTGAGATATGACCTGATACTTGCTGTATCATTAGCCTTGACTGCAAGAGGATAATTCTTCTGCCACGTCTCAATTTCAGTGGTGCTGGGAGCCATGCGAATGATGTCTGTCAGGTCCTCTTCTTCAACAGCAAGATTCTGGATGCTGGTTTGGACTTTGGCTAATGATTAAAGAATCTGTTCCTGCCGGACATCGGCGGCTTGTTCTCCGGCACCATCTAGAATCAGATCGCTGCTGACGTCTATAATCGTGCCAATAGCCTCCATGGTTGGATAGTCAAGGAAAGTAAAGATCAAACAATGGGTAATGAGCCTGAGAGGAAATGCTGTGGTAAAGTTGATAGATTGAAAGCCTAACGTTAAGTGCATTCGAGTATATATAGATATTTCCTATGATTATCGTCATGTGGTCTTTTAACCCCGTATTGTGCCGCTTATACGTATGGCTGAGTCCAGGCTCTCACAGAACATACTATTGTATTGTAAGCTCTGATAACTCAAGCCTAGTCTGGTTGTTTTATGGCCATTCACAGCATTTATCTAGCGCCACTCTGCACTAAGTGGGGAGATAGTAGTGACTATTAGTGACTACTACGCAGGCTATGCCAGTTTCCCATCACGATGCATGTTCAGCTGAGCAATAACGAGCTATCGATACTACAACTAAGCTAAAAACATACTAATAATTGCCAATAGTGAAGTTGAGCACATTTTGGTCTGGGACAGTTAAGATGCAGATTCGGAGGCCTGGAACGCTCTAACGCCACTTTCACCAGAATATGAAACCATGTCTTATCTATACAGGACTTTTAGTCTCAGAGAGCCATTGCAATCCGCACATGATCTCAGGAAATTATGATAAAGCCATATTAGGTAGTTATCCACCAAACTTCGGGCGACTTTCATGGTATTAGCGTTTTGCCATTGGCACTTCAGCTACAGTTGGATATATAGTGTTATTTAGACCATGTTCGGTCAAGGCGGAAAGAGTCTTTCTCTGTCAGAAAATATTACAAAGAAATATTAACTACCAACATAGAATCTTGCTATAGGGTAGAATTCTGTCTATTTCAAATAAAAAGTCTTGACTGTGCTCTTCTCATGTCATTGTGTTTGATATCGACATTCTCGAGCATAGTGATTGAGCTAGGGCATTCCACCGTCAGAATTGTCAACGAACTTCGATCATCGGGTATGTCTTTTGCTTCCGATGTTGATCAGCAAGTCTACAAGTGTATGCCGCAAACTTTAGGTTTACGGCTCTTTTTTAGAATCTCACATACTAAGTGGTCAGACCGCGCTTTCTGCCTTTCCAGACTGGCTGATATACTAGCGAATCTCTGCATTAGCAAATCACACTATGGAATTTCGACTCCTTGGTTCCTTCATGCTGGTCCCTAGACCATAAACACTGTTGCGTTATGTCCTACCCTGGACTCGTGACGACGACCCGTGTCCATCTCGACATCCTTTGAGCCACCAGCGAGGGGTGCGATGGGCCGTTTATACAGCTGCGATATATAAGAACACTCACGAGGAAGGAGTATCCTGACGGCTGCGAAGTATTGCGGCGCGTTATCAGAAGACGCCATAGCTTCACGGCGGAACAGTTTATCGCTCCATCGCCAGTTCGCGAGAGTTTCCCACGTCACCTGAATGAGGCTACACCCTGAGCCTCATTAAGAAAGGAAATCCAAAAACAATCCAAGTACTCCCCGCTGTTATTCCTCGATTAATCCCAACCTGCTGGCCCGTGAGGTTCCGATTCGGCGTGTCCCGAATTTCTATTTATTCAGATAAACCTCATCGGCTCACATGCTGCTAATGGCGTTCATGACTTATCAGGACCATGCTGCCCGCAAACTCCCGTTCCAACCAGATCCATCGAAATTCTGAGTTCTTACCAGGGTGCTAATACTCACCCATGAGCCAGAGAATCGTTCGCATCTTAAGAAAATAGCGAGGTCGTACTGTTCAGATGATCTTAAACTTGAGACTTTGGCTCCAGGCCTGGCGTCACAGAAGGGAAAAGAGGTACAGTCGCGGCTGCAGCTCCAGAAGGACAAGGGTTCTAGTTTAGAATCGCTCGATGGGATCCGTCATTGAGGCCACCAAACCGTTGATCAACTAGCACCCATCGAGGTGAATTTACCTGGTGAGGAAGCAGATGCCAGAGTCCATCATGGCGAAAATCATGGGTTACATGAACTAATTATAACAGTTCGATATTTATTTTAGTCTTTCTCATATTTAAGTTATTATGTATCTTCATATATATTATATATTTAACTAATCTTATCAGATGCTATGCGCATTGTCCAAGTTCAAAGGGCACTCTGGCCTTGTCAAGGGTATTGGAAGGTGAGTTTAATTAACCAGCCCAAGATCCATCCTCTGAGTCGTTATATGATCTGGGCAGGGGCAAAACGTACCCGGTTAGTTATATGCTATCAAGATTCTCGGTTAATAATTGTTATCCGAACTTGAACTTATAAAATACATCCTACACTTGCAAAAAGGCTCCGCTGCTATTGGTGAGATGAGTTGCGGGAGAAATTCCGTCTTAAACAGTCAGAGATGGCCTCATAAAAGGCTGCTTGGGAGAGAAGGGAGAAGCAAAGAGAGAAAGAACAGAACGGAGGATCGATGAATACACGGGGTAAAGTCAAGCCTATGAACATCAGGAGAAAATGCTGGGGCCTAATTGAAAAGGCGAAATGGCGCAGGAAAATGTTAATGCATGGAGGGTTGGTCTCAGAGACCCATTGTAGGGCACCAAAAATATAAAGATAGCTCAGCGTGAGTGAGCCACCACAGTTTATGGCTTCGGCACCGCTTCTCTGTCTTTGCAGTAGGTGAAGAAGAATACTGCTCTACGTTAAAATATGAGAAAGCAAGAATATGAGAACGCTCGGCTGGATAATAATGAGGGAACATTCCAAGTCTGAGAAAGTGACTACGTAAAAAAATTAATGCAAAGCAATGATCAGGTCGCGATTAGCAGAGTGGATCCATACTACATTGCAAAGTAGTCCAGGCCACTAGTCCAGTCCAAAGGTCGGGCCTGTAGAAGCCTTTCTGATCAGTTCTCACCAGTGAATGAAAAAAGTTCATTTATTACTTGTTTTTCAAGACAGTACATGACATTCAGGAATCTTGATTTTCATTTTATAACAAGCTGAAGTCTTATCCTGGGGAAGCTGAACGCGAGGGTGGGGACGTCTTTTTTACCATTTTGAGTACGGCGGAAGCCCCCAAAAGTTCTGTCTTGCTACGTAAGGCGGTATCTCCCCTGATCCTTATCAGTACCTAATATACAAGGCTGTCTAGATTTTTAGCGGGTAGGCCGCTAAAGCTATAGTGCTTTTTAGAGCTATTAATAATATCTAGGGAGTATAAGCCTTCTAACATAAAGTCGCTATTAAGGATATCCTGGGTTATTAAAAGCAAGGAAAGCTTATTCTCAGTACCGAAGTAGGTTGCCTTTTTTTGCTTAGATGATTTAATTAGTGGTCTAATTGATAGGACGAAGCTTCTGAGCCCTTCCTCCGTAAGTCGGTAAAAAAAAGCAGGAAAAGGAAGAGCTAGAACCCTGTACCTACTAATTGTTGAACATGACGGATCAATAATGATTCCATCCATAGATGGTCATCACCTTGGCTTCCTCTGCTCCTGCATGTTAGTTCTTCAACCTTCAATGCACATATCAACATACCCTGAACACTAATAGATTATAAGATCTTAGAGACATTATAATCCATGTCTTGCTATGAGGCGTAAAGACAGAAGACTGGGGCGTTGGGTTGGTCGGTACGTAGACCATCTAATAATGCCCCTGATCTGGTAGGTCAAGCCCAGATTCGTAAGCTGTAGGAATGAACCTGTCAAACCAGTTAATAATGACTCTTAGCATTGCGACTAGTTTTAGGCAAGCTTTCCATATTAAAGAAACTATCGCATACTATTTCATACAGGCCTATCAAGTATGTACCAAGCATCGCCAGTTATGCTGTTGCTACTTCTCTTCTTTTCCGTACCCATATTCTCCATATCAAGACTTTTCTCACCCGCACATTTTGTAATCAATTCTCACACTAAACACCACACCGTTATCATGACACTCTCCTGTCCCTCTCTGATACGTCAACAAGTAGTGCTCTTAATGCTCCCATCCTGGTTTTCAAGTACTCTCTGGATGATTTTGTAAACCGCTTCAAGTTAAACCACCATGTCTGTCCATACATAGCAACTGTATACAGAACAGCAATGGCTGAAAGAGGGTAAGCTCCGGTGATAAGAGCAGCAAACATCAGTGCCCAAATTATTAGAACTGAAGCATACACAAGAATAACGAAGAACAATGTAACCTTTGTGTGTAAGGCCGGTCGAGTTTGTGGTTGTTGGAGGGTTGACGTCCGATTTTTACGGAAGTCGGAACCTGGAGAGTGTTAGTGGAAAGGAATACGCTAAACAGAGAACTTGGACCGAGAATAAGAACGTTCAAGAATCTGGAGGTTTACTCGCTCACTCACTTGAAAGTGCTTCCCAGGCGGATAAAAACGGATGAGCAAGCAGGAGGATAGGTACGAGCTGTCCAAAACCAGGCTCAATGGCGCTAATATCTGCAAGTTCGTCGATAAGAAACTTGCAAAGATTTGCCAACCCGAAAACGAAATAAAATAGCATCCAAATGATTTCAGAGAGAAAGCTGGACTGGAAATGCTCTAAATGAAGGATTTTCCAGAACTTACGCTCAAACTTGGCGAAAAAGTCCGTTTCACCTCGGCTATCGTCTGCTTCTCCTCGGTTGTTGTCCGTTTTGAATAATTCCACCATCCGCCGATGGTATCCGAAGCCAATGACGCCTATGAGAACAATTAGGTTGAAAAATATGATAGCTTCGTCAGATACATTGGTGTAACCGGGTCTCTGGGGGTCCACCATATGCAAATGCTGCAATGCACACTTGACCGAAACATTCGAGTTGAACCGGAATGTAACAGACTCAGCGATGAGCATACAGGATATTAGCAAAATAAGGAATACCATCATCATGGTAGCCCGAAAGTATCTCAAATATTTGTGTTCCTCGGCATCATTTGGGACCACGGTCAGTGAGCATAACTGGATTATAAAGGAAAAGTACGCCAGCATGGTTACGACTTTGAATGAGTAAACGGACAGGGATTCGTCTAGGCCATGTAAGCCTGCAGTCATCAAAAGAGTTGGTATGATGAGGGCCATTCCGGTAAACAATTGCTGATCGCTCATTCCCATTACCAAAGATTCCAGTGCTCTAGTCCACTTTCCCTTGGTTGTAATGTCATCATCTTCGCGAGTTGCTGGAGTATCGGGACTGTGTATGCCCAGCATATTCAGGAACAAGTGATCGACTTCGTTGTATCGACTCTGTTCTCGATTCTCGGGCAGCGCAATGAGAAAATAACCTGCTACGATTGCAGAAAGGTTGAGTACAATAGCAGCCGTAAACGCGGTGATGACCTATTGGACTGTAAGCTTTGCGGTGTGTTTCTAGTAGCTGGACGTGAATATCAGCACTTACTCCCCAACCGGCAACGTCGGAGTCCACTACCTCCTCCAGGGACTCGCACAACTTCAGGTGAACGAGATAGCTTGCGTTATGCATGGTGGCGTGAAGATCGGCATTATACTATATTAACTAGAATGTGGGATATCAGAGGGAGATTATAACAAACGGACTTGTTTTATTGCCATTTTATCATCCAAGGCGCAGCGGTCTTCAGCCTGGTCGATTACGTAGGGCATATTTGTGGCGTATGGAAATCAAGGCTGCGAAGCCAGCCAACATCTCATAACTGGAAAAAGCGGGCCTTACTATGCAAAGCAAACCAGCCGCGCGCCTCCTGCCTTGATGTTTGGAGGCCTCTAAACTCACCAATCAGCGGAGACACGGACGCATGTTTGCCTTATGAATGGTTTTTACATGCCTTATTACTGGAATCTCTTGTAGATTAGGGACTTTAGATTCTTTACCCTCCTGTTCTTAATATTGAAACGTGCAGGAGAAGTTAGATAACTCCATCATTTGCTTATCTATATATAGATCTCTGAGCGCCCTTCTTTATTGAGGACCTCCGTAAGCGCCCAACGGACGGCATAGACATGCTGATTGGTGGTGTAACCGCCCTAACTGCCCCTGTGGCTCACATCTTTACCTTCGAAATCAGGCTCGGCGTCTTGCTGCTCAGGGTAAGTTGCTATTCTTATACTTCCCGACTCCATTACCTTCCTTTTCACTTCTCCAAGCGCCTTTGCATTCATCGTTTGTGTAGATCTGTAGTCTATGCATACCAGACTTTTGAAACCGGCCAAGGATATGACTCCGTTTCGACACCGACTTCACGAATATTACTCCCTAGTAATGCCCTCACACTATCGATAATATCTTCCTCTGAAGACACTCAGCCTCGACCAACCCCTCAGCGCTTGGCCCGACCATTTGTCCATTCTGACAGTAGACTGATGTTCTCTCCTCTTTGAACTCCTCCAGCGGACGAAGCGATTTCGAGACGACAACTAGTTCAACGTCGCAACCGCCGCTGCCAAACCTGTTATCCAACAATATCACACCCTTGGCGATGGTTTTTAGGCAACAAAGGCAACCCGTCAATTGCTACAAGGCCATGACTAAGGGCTTCAAGTGTCATCTTGACATCAAGATACATCAGGATTTTCTAGAAACGACAAGCATCCCGGCTATTGACGGGTCTGTGACACTGTGGTTGTACATCTACATCGAGGGTTCCGAGCGCCGCTCCCAGAACTACCAACCTCTATTCTAGGGTCGTTGGCACGTGTCGTGATGTCCATCCAAACATTATCATGAACTCCTGGGCGCGACTAACATTGTCATCGAGGATTGTGTATTTGTCTTGCACACCTGGATTTACATCATCAGTAGCCGAACCTGCATAGTGGCTTAGTGTTTGCGCGCATGGGCCAGAGAGAAGCCGACAATATCAATCATGTCCGTTTGGACGGTTCAAAGATCTATCGGAGTATATGTCAGACGAGCTAGCTGGAGTCTACTGGCCGATTGGAAAAGTCGCGGATGACTCAGAGCCTTAAGGGTCGAGGATACTGGAGGTCAGCCAAAGACAGTTTGTTACGCCAGCTGGCGAAATGAAGTTCACTTTTTCTCCTTATTGGGCTACTCCAATAACAGCTACCCCCATGGCCCATGCCCCTACAACCAATGATGATCCGAATCACTTACCTACTTCACGCCTCATCTCGATCAGCCGGTAAAGATAAGATAATGGGTTGTTCCCCCAACGGCAGGTCGTTCTTCATATAACTGGGATATGTCTTGAACACTCCTGGTGGCCGCATTGATTATGCCGGTATGTATACAAAACGGTAGGAGCCCTAGCGCCCTATGTTGCCTCTGCTCTTTGCACCCTACTGATTATCACGTACAGCCATCTCTCGTTTTGTTTGCCACCATTTTAGCTCACTTCGACCGATCTCACCTTGTTTTACGGAAAATGCGACCACCCGATCTTCTAAAGACCAAGCATGATGGTATTGACTTGCTTGAGCCAATAAAGCTTTGACCGGCCTAATACCTACGATATTGAAACCAATGCTGTGCAGCTCTGAGAACTCAGCTTGGTAGAGACTCAGGACGACAGAGAAGTTGTGGATGTAATTACGGGCTTTCGGACGAGGTGGGTTGCCTCGACGGAGGAGGAGCAGTAGGCAAGCTTTTATATTCTGAATGCGGAGTCATATACGGTATCTATTAATATTTCCGCACTTCAGCTTGAGAGGCAATTATGTGGGCATTGGGTTATAATGCCGCCGAGATGGGAGAAAATGTGTTATTTGCTATTGTTCAAGCCGGCCTCCCTTACTTTTAGGGCAGGTGCAGAGCAGACCTTTTACATAGTAGAACCCCACGTGGTCCTCCGTCTGCATTTCATCCTTCAGTATCCCACATCTTCAAAGTCACAATGCTTTCCATACGTCTTAGTAGCTAAAAGTACACCGTGCCGTTATTTACTTGACCAGTCGTGTTATTTCAGCATGGTAAGTCGAGTATAGTGAGAGAAGCAGACAGCCCTACGCGAGGAGAGTCCACGATGCTTTCGTTATCCCCATTTGACAGAGGGAATGTCTGGCTGGACGCCTTATGACAGCCATGGTTTAGGAACTAGATTCGGCGCATGTCCGTTGTTGCCGAATTAAACCCTACTTTTGGCATCTCGCCTTTCTCTACACTTTCTACTACCTCTGCCAATACATTGTTCGTTGTCACATTATGTTCGATTTCAGCACAATAACTTATTACAAGGTGCAATCTTCGGTTGAAGTCTGGCGAGCGCACTATTGCACTTTTCGAATGCTTTCAAATGTTTCATCTTCACGAAGATGCCGCAATTTCATTGCCAAATAACTGCCAAGGATAGCATTGTCGACGCTGATCCGTACCCGCCAACGCCCGAACGGAGAGTCATCAGCCAAGTACATCACATCCTGGGTAACAGCAACACTACCACCGAGGCAGACCGAGCTTTCATTGACGTGAGTGTTTTAGATGTGATCCATTGACTGAGATATGAAAGTGGTGTCATTGAGTAAGTTTTGTGCTACGAGCTTCAAGCACCTCAGTGATCGACCATTAGAGCCTTTTGGTACGTGACCTTCCACTTACCTTATCTTGTTCCGATACTGCATGCTCCAGGGCAACTATACTTGGTATCTCGTGCCAAGTAGTCAATCGTCTGCATTTTTGCATATATCAACCCCGTTCGCTCTTATCGAGTCATCTCCTCGCCTTGCCCTGATTCTTGTCCACGGCCGGATAGTACTTAGCAAAGCTTCTCATTTCAGATTCCATATTTGCTACGATTCAATTGTACTTAGCCTCTGTCTTGACTATCTGGTGTGCTGCCTTTCCAGAAGGTATGCTTTAACTATAATCAAGAATATAGTATTTCCACAATTTAAGCATAATACTCTATGCTCCCGCGGTAACCTAATTGAAGCTTTTAAAGCTTCTTCTTGTGTTATGACTCTAAATCTCTCCTGCAATGGTTATAAAAGGCTGCTCCTCTGTCTTGACGTCCTCGCTCTCTCGGTCATTCTCCTATCGTCCGATAAACTACGTAAACACGGGATGATCATCCGAGATGGCGACGACGGTACCCCCAGCCAAAATGAGTTTCCGGGATGAGGATTGTTTTCCATTCATCGGGCTTTTGCCATGAGCATTGAGCGGATCATACGAAGATTTCTACGCGAAGGATCGTTTGACAAACCGAGACCTGTCTCGGCGCCCGAAAGCTCTTCCCGATCCAGTCCCTTTTTCCTTCGCTCTTCGACATACCCCTCCCATGCTTAAGTCACGAACCATGTCTAACGGTGCTTCCGCTCATTGCATCAAGTTACTACACTCAGTTGTCATTTGTGGGTGAACCCCCGCGAATATCCTCAGTCCATACTGTCGCTTCGTTCCGTTTACCTAGAAGTTAGTAGCGCGGGCCTACCTCCACTCCGTGCAAGGACTCGAGGGCCACCGGCATATTTGCCCAAGCCAAGACTACATTTTCCCCCACAAATTCACTCCATAAACCCGTTCTTGTAGAAGCCGTGACAAACGTCCCATGACCATCAAATGTAGTAACGTGTAGTGGTGCCAGTATCTTTTGCCCTATTTGAGATTAGTTCACGGAGCCTCTTGCACCCAAAAAAACGCCAGTACAATAGTCAATAGCTTACTGTCGTTGGTAGTGATCTTGCATGGGTGAGTAAGTAACATCGAAATCTCCACCCCCAGAAGAGCTGATACTAGGTCAAAACCCCCGTGAGACCATAGATGTTACAAATTGAGGAAGTAACACCAGGTGTCCGATATATATCGTGACTATGCTACTGCTGGCTCACTTGAGAATCAGGTGTCCGATCCATGAGTACTGGACTATGCAATAGTTTAGCGCCGTGGTTGGACCTCGCTGTAGACCGATTAATCCAACGTGACGTCAATGTAGCGAGTAATAGTGGGTAAGCCTAGTCAACGTGTGAGTCCAGACGTGACCTCGGAAGGATCAAATGTATATCAAGTTTAGCCTAACTCTTGAAATAGACGTCATTGATCGGCCTCGTTGGTTAGTCTCTTGGTGAACAGCAGTGGTGCTGCACCACGACTCTGCACGGGATGTACGTGTTCATATATATAATAGCTTCAACAATCGTCAAAGTTCCACTTCGTTTTGTAAAATAAAGAGATACACGACTCAAAGATCTTGCAGCGCTTTGTCCCCGGTCAGTGATCGGAACGGTCTAGTATGGTCAAACCACACCATACCAGATGCTTCCATGATAACCGGTAAGGTATTACCCGTAATACCAACAACACCATTAAAGATGCCAAGACTTCCCAAGAAAGATACTGGAAATCTATAAAGCGTGGAAAAGTGTATCGCACCACTATCTAGCGACCTAAATGTCATCATCCTCACTATCCTCATTATCATTGTTTTCCTCAACCTGGAGCTTTCCATACCAAGCCCGAAGACACTCGCAGGCTCTGAAATCTCCGCTTCCAGCCTACCATGGCGACCAGCTATTGTCAGCTTCGCACTGGTGAAAATACGTTCACACTCATCCAACATGGGCGAGATCGCAAACAAATCCAGAGTGAAGCGAGCAAGATCATTTGAGAGTCATAGCTGAATAGCCAGTACGCAATAGCCTCATCGCAACCTGCCTCGTCGTCGTGGAGTCGGTCGGTGGAAATGTATTGTTCATACAAGTCAGCTGCAGATACCGGGACGTCTATTCTAATGCGTTTATGCTCCCTCTGGCGATCGAATGCTGGGTCGGGACATCTCTCTTTTCTGACTTGTGGCGGTAGCATTTCCACGGGGAATCTTCCCTTATACTCTGTCTCCCACAGCTGCTTCACTGCGGATTGTGTGTCATCAAACCACTTCTAATTTTCGTTCCCGGCTTGGAGCACCCATTCTTGCCTGAACCATGCCCACTTTCGATATGGGTTGGGTTTCTGAGCTGCATAGTACGCTGGTGGAAGATCGGTATCGTTGGGGAACCTGTTCTGCCAATCCAGCTGTCGATTATCGTAATACTCCTCGCGGCGGTGCGGGGTAAGCCTGATGTACCGCACCAGGTTATGAAGCCGACCCAGACACCCAAAAAATTTTCACAGTTCCTCCACCTTTGAATAATCTCCACGTTGATAGTGCTTTTCGAGTTTTGCTAGACACCTTTCACAGTCCCGGCCCGGAAGGAACGCCTGACAGATGGGTTAACGATATGACCCAAGCAACGAAGCCGGCGGTGGCGGCGTTGCTTGGGTCACATCCACGGACAGATCTCTTTGAGTATGATCTAGACGGCGGTATCGTTTGGCGAGGCATTATCCATCATGAAATATCCGACCTAATCTACGCCAACATCATATTCTCTTAACAATTCAAGAACCACTGACCCAATATTCTCGCCACTGTGTTCGTCTTACACACGTCGTATACCCAAAACGGTAGTTTCTTGCTTATCGGCAGCGACGATCCACATGGCGATAAGCCCAAGAATGGCTTAAAGGTTTGGCGAAATCCAGAGATCAAGGGAAATGGAGATCCTACTTTTAGCTTGCCTGAGGTCCTCCTTGAGTCGTTGCTTTTTCGACCGAAAAGCGTCCATGACCCAGCCTCAAAGAGTTTTGGGAGATGACCGAGAAGTGCCGGATTCAAGAAGTACAATAGTTCTCGGAAATACTGGTTTTAAAATTGGAAGAAAGCAATGTGGCAATACACGATCCATCGCACCAAGAGTTCTTTGAGCTTTTCATTTGAGTCTTTCCAAAAGAAGGTATTAGTAGCAGCGGCACTCCTCTGTTGTTCCAGTACGGACTTCCGCGTCCGACTACGTTTCTTGATACCGCTCTGGGGGGCAATTTGGTGCTTCTGTTCAAGATGGTTTCTCGCTCCAGATGTGCCGTTGATGATAATTAGCTCTTGTTTATGCTTTTCAGCAGTACATTCGTGACAGTAGTACATCTCTTTCTTATCACTACTCCGAATGTAGCGAA
Organism: Fusarium sp. MBC 119; assembly: GCA_030411635.1. Taxonomy (NCBI): domain Eukaryota; kingdom Fungi; phylum Ascomycota; class Sordariomycetes; order Hypocreales; family Nectriaceae; genus Fusarium; species Fusarium sp. MBC 119. Next base: position 32,069 of record JAPERM010000325.1, on the reverse strand, counting down.
GACCATACTTCCATAGATATGATGAGCCTAGACGGGCTGCTTTCTTCGCCGTCTTTTCGCGGTTCACTATTCCAACCTGTTCTCACTGGGTTGAGTAGAAACTAATTGTCTGATAGAGCATTTCCGTTATTGATGTGAAGTTCGTTCTTGAAAATACAACCCTCTCCGAGTCCCTCGCCACGAGATGCTGTTTGAGCTTGAACGGGCCGAACTGAAATGTGTAACCAAGAGCTGGCCTTAATACTAACAATTCTGTACTGTCCACCTTGATCAAAGACTCGGCTGTCAAATCTCTTCTTTTCCCTCTCAGTTTACGGCGGAGGCTGGCGCGTAACGTATAGCGTACCTGTAGCTTGAAGTTGTCGCATTATGCAGAATGTAGTTTCGTCTCTTATGTCTTCACTTCGTACAGCATACGCGTAAGGTGGACAGGGCTCTTAGTATGAACACGACTTTGCAAATTTGGGAATATCTTCCGCTACTCGTTGATATTGAACAAAGGCGCTCGACACCAGGATCGGAAAGCAGTTAGACGACGACAGGTGTGTATCATAAACCATTACTAGCAATAACAGTTATTTCGTCTCAGGTGTCAGGTAGAAATTAGTAGAGCATGGTAAGATGTGCCATTGGCTCGAGGTAAAAAGCAATCTGTTGATCCAGAAAGCTCCTGATCAATGTTCCGATCGACACTTAACCCGACGGAATCTAAAGACATTATGCTGCTCTCTCCACCTTCCGCCTTTGCTCTTCTCCGCCCACCGAGAAATCTGGCGCGTCAGCTCGAACTGACGACACGGGTCCTTCACCGGACCATCCTACCGTTGCGGATATTTCGCAAGCAGTATGGAGGAACAAACGATATGTTCTGGAAGAGTCTTTTGCCCGGAAAGGCTCCAAGGGCCGGAAGAGCTGGATCAAGCGCCATGGTGTTTTTTTCGTTGAGATCGATACCAACGACTACCCGCTAAGTCCTTATTGGGCCTGCCGTTTGTGCAACGCAAAATGTCAGCCCGAGTTCTTCACCGCCGCTGCTACGAGTTCGGCAGCTGATCACCTCCGCAAAGTATATGAATGCGACGTCGCGAGCTCGAACACCATTGACCAATGTAGGTCCCACAGAATTTTCGAGTGCAGCCAAGGTGTTGATACAAGTCCATCGACCGATGACACCGAACGGCCCAAGGAACGGCGCTCGCAATACAGCGCCGTGCTGCGTGCGAGAGTCAGGATGATCCAAGAATTGAGCCTGGGACTGCTGGTCAACACCAATGTTCCTTTTTCTTTTTTTAGCGATATATTCTTCCAGCAATTCACCTAGCATCTTAACTCTCACCCATCTGACTAGATACCATGAAGTCGGCAGTCGATGAGCCGTCTGTTGGAAGACATATACGAGCCTAAGAAGTACGGGGTCAAACAAGAGCTCTCCAATGCCCTGACCAGAATTCATCTAGGGTTCGAGCTGTGGACATCACCCAACCGGCAAGCTGTCATGGCAGTCACAGCTCATTTTCTTAACCGCCAGGGCGAGCATCAGTCGCGGCTACTAGCGCTGTGTCGCCAGCCCGGTTGCCACAGCGGAGATAATCTCGCCGTGGCGCTCGGGCAAATTGTGCGTGAGTGGGAGATAGAGGATCGAGTGGGAACAGTTGTATCTGACAAGGTATCTTCGAACGACAGCTGTCTTCTCAACTTTTACCAAGATCTCGATGCGAGATGGGACCGCTGGACGTTCGGGCCAGACGTATGCGCTGTCATGGGCACATCCTGAGCCTCGTTGCTCGGGCCTTCCTTTATGGTGAAGGCTTTGAAGCTTTCGAGGCCGAATCGCAGGTCTTCGACCTTCTCGGCCGGCATGAGGACGACCTGCGACACTGGATGGAAAAGGGGCCGGTGGGAAAGCTCCACAATATCGTCAAGTTCATCAGGTCCTCCCTTCAGAGGTGTGAGCGGTTCAAGAAGATCTCACGCGAGAACGATGAGGCACAAGAATATCTTCTGGCGAGCGAGTCAACGGCGGAGCTAGAGATCGTCCTAAATAACGACTCCAGATGGAACTCGACTTAACCCATGATCTCTCGATTGCCCATCAAGCAGGGGAACATCAGGGCGTTCTTGGTCCACCCAGAAGTGGAGAAATGGCTGCCCGAAGCCGACATGCCGAAGGGGGATGACTAGAGACTCCGAAGAGAAATCAATGATATCTTTGTGCCGTTCTATCTGTAGACTATGAGAGCGCAGGGCTGGGGTGGTGAGGGAGGTAATGGATGGCTTTGGGAGGTGATGATAGGTATGGAGTACTTGCTGGAATGCCTAGAGGATCGGAAGCTGTTTTATTATGCTGTCCTAAATGAGGCAGCGGGAGGGAAAGTCGATTCACAGACTGAACTGGCCCGGGGGCGACTAGACCGGAATTGACAGCTTCTGGCTAGGATCAGAGATTGCGGGATGAGAATACATACACGAAAGTCAATGGAAAGCTCCTTATTAGGTCGTGGGCCGGGATAATGCGACCAAGAACTAGGCAAGCCATTAGGATCACCGGGAAATGATGATATGGGAAAGAATTACTGATGCTGTCTTAGACTCTCTATCGTTACTGCCCAGCAGAAACTAAATGAGTATTACACCAAACTTGAAAAGTTACCGTATTCGCTGCATCCATTATCCTCCACCCGTCACTCGGCATGAGTTATCTGGAGGTGACGTGGGCGTCAGAGGAGTGGCTTGTGTGGGTGAGGGATGCCAAAGCTGGATTGTCAAGCTACCTCTACCGCTGGTACCGCTATAAACGGCCAGTCGATAAGCAGCAGAGGGCGATTACGGAGATAATAGCACCCCTAAGCGTATCACGGAGGACATCTAAAGTCAGTGTGTTTAGGCAGTGGGTCAAAAGTAGGACAGTGAAGACAGCGACAAAGGGCTACGAGCTCGAGCGATATCTACGGCTGGAGCCATAAGAGGCCGAAGATCCAATTGAATGGTGGATAGCTCGACAAGCTCAGTTCTCCATGCTCAGCCATTTGGGTCTTGACATACTAGCGATACCGGCGATGGCAACTGATTGCGAGGGGTCGTTCAGCCTGGCCAACCTGACTTTGACGTCGTAGAGGCTCTCAATGACGACAGCAATGTTGGAGAAGTTGCAATGCCTCAAGAATTGGGCCAGGCACGGTGCGGTGAAGCTAGGCGGGACAACGTGTGAGAGAGATGAACTCCAATGGGAGATTGGAACTGGCGGGACAGGGAGCATAGAAGCTGAGATTCGAAACATTTGAATTAATATCTCAAACAAAAAATCTGGCATTGCGGGTTATTCAATATCTCAAATATGACCGTGGATTTGATTTGTCTGATTTGAGAGCAGCGATGAATCATTCCATCTGATTAGATCAACATGATGGCTCATCCAATCGGATTCCCGGAACGTAGCTGAGTAAGAAAACCCCTGTCGTAGCCGCTGCCCGGATTATCTTTTGCCGATACCCTAAGCTCCATCTGGATTAGCCGCGATAAGAGATGCCATACGCTCCAAGTGGTTTTTGCTGAGCCTCCGGTACGTTGCAACCGCAGGGTAGCTGGTTTTCCGGGGCAGCAACAAAACCAACACAAATTAGTGTTCATTTGAGCACAAGTTTTTAACAACGTTATTACTAGGCAAGTGATACTCAAATCTGCTACTGTAGTATTAATCAATGAAATTCTTAATTACTATAAAGTAAAGCTAATAAAAAAGAAACAATTTGTGCTTTGATCAAGTTCGCCCAAAGTTATCAGTTGAGCAACAAGCACAAACGCTTTTCACGCACACGCAAGGGCCAGTACAAGTCACCGCACAAACCTGAGAACGTAAATCCGCGGGCTCGATATGGAATGGCCGTAAATACAAGAGCCTTGAAATCAGGGAACTTTCGTATCATGAATATCCGTCCCAATGTTATCAGAGCAAGGTTCCATTCACCCGTGTAAGTAAAAAACAAGACGTCAATAGGCCTTGATGGAGACGTTTTGTCACTCACTCCGAGCAGCGGGACCATTGAGTTTGATACCAAGCTATCTAGAGAGTACAAATAGGTATAGCTATGGTCTTAAATTAAAGAAGGTACTAGCATATTTCCTCTATATTGCGGCTTGCCATGCTGAGCATGACCGGGTGGGTATACTGGTGAAGTGTAACCAGGAACTGGTCTTTAGCATGGTATTAACACCATGCACTCTATTGTATTGAGCTGAAGAAGGCGAAAATGAGAGTATCCAAGGGGGCGGCCTTTAGAATTACTGGGATATTCCCAGCCTCTCCATCGTCACCCTGGAGTACGACCCCACCGCGTCTTACCACAGGTCTAATTATTTGTGGGAGATCCTCTCCAACACATGGTGATCCGAAAACTCGCTTACTCCGCACCACAGGTTCTGAGCCTACTCAATTGCTGACACCATTAGCGGTCTTGACGACGACTTGCCAACAATATCGATGAATCAGTCAATATGCTTGTGGATCGAGACCTCAGAAATTACAAACAAATATTCTTTACAGGTAGCTCAGTAGATAAGAAGGTCTAGTGGACTACCAGCCTGAGTATTGTAACAGGGAGAAGCGAAGCAAAATGCGCAAGGTTCGATAAATGTCACGGCAGGCAAATATGGTTGACTGCAGCGGAGCTTTTACAGCTGCATAGATCACCACACGAACGTATGTGGGGTTTCGACACGGCGAACGTGAACTCAAAGGTTCGGTACGAAGGCATTCGCAAGAAGCCCGGCGCCATTGAAAGGGGTGTGGGATACCATGGGATACCAGGCGATCCTGATAGAAAACATGGAGAAGCACTTATCTAGAACCACGGTCCATTGAAACGGCCGGTCAAAAGATACCGACGCCTTATCCAAGGGCGTGTCTGGTGCGAGCTTCCCCTCGCTGATGAACTCGGTAAACGGTCATCGATGACGGTCATCAACGTGTTGTGCACAAAGGATACCGTGGGCCGCTGCTTACCAGTTTGCCGACGAGCAAATGCAACATTTACAAGGAGAATACTAGCTAGTCGTACCGCCGGTACGGAAGGACATCGGGATGATGAAGCAGGGTTGCACGTCACGATGGGGAGATCAGTGATACTCCAAACATCCAAGAAGAGCACCAGTCCAGCGATAAAGACTAAGCGTATCCTTCACCCCAGTGTTCCAATGTCCGAGTCGAGACCGCGAGAAGACTGACATAACGATCATTCATGAAGGTGGAGGTCGAGACCAAAGTCCAGCAAAGAAAGTCGACATGGGCGTGTGCAAAGCCACTCCGAAGGATTGTGAATTTCTCACCCACGGCTGTGCTCGCAGTATTGGGAAAGAAATGAAGTCCAATGTCGCGTACTTATTCATGGTTGAGTACTTAGATAAATAATAAGTTTCAAGTGATGAAGAACATAACTAACGATGACAAGCTCGTGATTATGATCCGACTGACTCTTCCAGCATGATCCTCCACTATCGCAAGCGCTTAGTCAACGAGCCAATTTGAGGATCTCAAACCGGCCGACGAGTTTAGTCGCATTCGTGCCCCCATTAACAGCCGTAGCTAGATGGCACTTTGACGCTGCAACATGTTGTTGGACATTGTCGAATTCGGCATCGTGAACTTTGACAACGTTTCCCTCGGCCATAGACCTTGGACACTGGGACACGGCGGATTCGAAAATGATATGGTACACCGCTCACCTTGATGACTGGCCGTTTGTTGACGCTGACATGCCACCAAGTTATATCCTGTCGTTGCCTGCACCTAACCACATGGTATCAAGTTTTAGTGGGTATCTTGGCTGATATTTTGTGACTAGGATGGGCATGGAGATCGCCGCACCGTGAGATACTTGGTTACATCCCCAGTAAAGTAGGATGTGCAGCATACCGGGCTCTTTACAAAGCTTGATGGATGTCTTCCTGAATCTTATTCACCGGAACGTATCAGGGGAGACTTTGCAGCTCGCCCTTCCTTAGCCACTCGAATCTAATCACAGCTTTCCTAGGCGTCTTGAGAGACACTGGATGACAAATCAGATCCTAAATCCTCCCTGTGACACAATCGAGTAGTTGCAGTTTATAACCGGAGAGCTTGAGCTTGAGTGTTAAAAAGATATTCAAAGGCTTGCTGAGGCTCAGTACAAGAGGAACGACTATTGGAAGAGCTGCAGGATACAGGAGAAAAAAGACAATACTACGGGTCCTTGTCCATCAGCACAATTCAACACACTTGGTGTCGTTGGCGATTTGGCGAGTCACCACGATGGTAGTTGACGTAGAGCCTACTTACCTCTGATGAGTGAAGCCGTGTGCTACCCATATTAGTACTACGAGTAGTCCACGATGATCATTCCTTGACCCTTCATCGTTGACCAAGGTCCAACGCCCATCCCCCAACAGTGCATACCCTCTGCAACATTGGTTTCAGAGCTGAATGGCTTGTTTTGAGACTTGACTTCTCACAGGGGAAGCTTTGAAGAATATGAGTCTTTTGATATCTGGATTCAGGTGCTGGAATAGATACACATTCTTCATAATGATCCCAACGCTACCACCACTACGACGTCTGAGCTACAGATACTAGTGCTAGCAATGGGGCAAGGAATCATTATACACACAATAATAATTTACTCCACATTTCAAATACCCCTTACAATCAAAGCCGAATCTGTTTATATAGTTTTGCTATTTGCAGGGCTGTAGTCTGACTTGGCGGCGATATACTATGAGAGGAGGATGTTCACGGAGACGGAACAGCCACGACAACGCTATGCTTGGCGGCCATTCGACTTGAAGTCCTTAGGACTATTTCATCATGACATCATTGAGAAGGAGGGCATAGAGCTTGTAGGGATACATCGCTATCTGTGTGTGTGCCTCGTCTTGCAACATCACACGTCCGAGAACCAGCTGCCAAGATAGTCCTGACCTCGAAAGAGATCCTCCAGGTTTCAGGAATTGCAGAACACGGAGCGCAGTAATGAGACCACCACGGCATTTTAAGAGTTGGAAGCGACCAGGTCATCATCTGTCGAGGAATGAACCTGGTATTCTCCTGGTCCAAGGCAGATTGTGGATCATGCCCGGGGCTGCAAGATTCGAACCTTCTAACAGGGGCATACAGTATTTACCATACTAAAGCAGTAGACTGTTTTTGTGCCTTTTATTGTATTGTTTACGACCAGTATGTTTTACGATCTTGCTACGTTGTGGTTGTTACCTAGCCCAGGTAGCAAACTGGATTTGAGGCAGCGACTCTCCTGTCTGAGAAGCACATGCATCTTCCAATTTGCGAAGGGTGTATTGGACTGTGTTATGAGCATGAGGATGGCTAGAAGCTGGCGTTTTGGTCGTAAGAAGGGCCTTTGGCGACGGTGAGAGGACTGGCTTTATCCCATCTCCATGTGTATTCTCTGTACGCTTCGCATGGAGCTCATAGTCTTCTTGTCGCAAGGAAGATAGTCTTCGTTAGTAGGAGATTATTCAGCGGTAGCATATTCAAGGGACTCAGCGTTCTATGATTGTTTATCTGAGCGAAAGGGCGCGGTCGATGATTTGGGGGGCGAAGTCGATTGGGCAGCGCGTTCAGCCGTCTTCATCGGCTTAATAGAGCCTGATCAAGAGGTGAGGCATTCTTGACATTCATCAAGTTAAAAGTTATGCTTTCGGAAAGGGAATGCGACCAGCGTAGCATGCTCGGTTTTTAAGACTCGCACTGGAGAACTTCAACACTTGGAAAACATATCATATCCAAGCCCCAGTCGCAGATCAATGGGAAATAGCACAGAGTAGTAGGTGAGCCGCCTCCTTGATTGTAACATAGGAGGTTGCATGATCATCGAGATGCTAGTCTTCCGTCACAGCTGAGGACCGTGGCACGAGAGTTCAATACACAAAGCTGGTATGTGTACGATTGATGCACAAGACAGGCCACCATTAATAGACAATTTAAAGAAGGATTGAGCCAACTAGACTCTCCTAGTACACAGGTAGAATGGCACTATGAACATTAGGAAAGTTCCCCTTCGGGACTCTGTATCTTCAGAGGGCTCGCTGGGCTGCTTTCAAGGACAGTTGCAAATATGTTGTGACGAAAGCCTCACTCGCAGACCCCTAGGGTGATGCCCTTGTTCTCAGCAAGTAAATATTGTAAGGATAGGGGTGTTGGATGACGGTCAAGGAATGGAGTAGTGCCGCACGAAGTATATCAGAAATCGTTGTCACATCTGCCAAAGTTGACATTGAGTTAGAATTGAGTATCCAGTTCCGGGCCACGGTTTTGTTTGACTCTAGATCATCCGTTCTATACCATGGTAAATCCATAAATCGATGCCGATGTGAAGAAGTGGCATCGCAAACATTGCGGTCACGGCTATTCTGGATCTTTGGAGAACTTGGTAAATGAACAGGCATAAGAAAAAAAGAGGAGATCAGAGGAAATGAGAAGAGGGTGGAGCAGAGGAAGAGTCGGAGCTGAAGCATGACTGCGTCGGCTTCGAGAAGGTGTATGAGACTGTCCCACTCAATGGATCATGACATGACTCTCGTCTCTATGAGGAGCACTGTTCTGGGAGCCAAACGGCAGCATATACTGCTCAAGCCCTAAAGTGACGAGTGGCTTTGGCCGTGGGGTTTGATACGGTGGTGGTGTGCTCGTCCCGGGGACAATGACGTTTCTGAAAATAGACCATGTAGATAAGAGTCACTCTGCATGGTAAATAAAGGTAAATAAGAAGGACAATGTGTTCGCAAAGGCTGATGGTGGTACGCCACCGAGCTAACAGAGCAATCCATGGTACCGGGACGTGGCGGACAGCGGGACAGTTGAATCGAATACTTACTCTCAGTTCAAATGGTCGCGTCACAAATATCGGAGTATGTCATCTGTTGATGAAGATTGCGAAAAAAATAATTATCAAGTACTCTAGGAAATAAGCAGACAAGCATTAATCAATCTCGAAGTATGTTACAGCAATCACAAAACTTTCCATCCACCTCGGCTGTGTTCCCAAAGGTACTTGTGTCCTCAGCCCAACCGACACGCAAATCAAGCCAATAATTCGAACCAGTTCTTGGCCCTAGCAGTTGCCTCGTCGAGACCAAGAGCCTCAACAAGAGCCTGTTGCGCCCGTTCAAGGTATTGCTTCCCGGCTAAAATTAGTTGACGTTTGTCAATCTTCGTGCGCACATCATTGAGCTCCTTCCGCGCTTTTGCTAGCCGTTTCTGTATTTTGGGAAGATTGTTGTTATGGGGGCCATATTCAGCGATTACTCCCTGGTGCAAGAGCTTTGCGCCTTCCAGGAGATACTGGCCTTCATCCACAAGCGAATCCGCCGAAGGGACTCGTCCGTTTGCATCGCTTCTAAAGGGCGGTGTCTTCAAGTGGCCGGTGCGACAAACGTCAGGGTTAGCTCTCAAAGTCTGCTTGAGCTTTTCCATCGAGCTGTTGAGTCGCTCTTCGACCTCCTTCCTCACACGATATTCGAACAACCGCTCTTCTATACCGGTCACCTTTTCTTCAGCGTCTCGTTCAGAGAGGATTGCAAGGAATTGGTTTTTCCGTATATGAGAGATTGGAGTGTTGGCGAGCAGTGTATGGAAGGGTGTTTCTGAGGTCATATCCTCTTGGACTTGTCCACCAGGAAACGACTTGACGGCAGTGGCGAGGTTGGGAGCATTTTCTGTGACTCGGAGTGTTGAAACACCTTGCTCGGTCGTCACTGGATGACCCATGTCTTGAATAGGAGCGTCATGCGCCTCGTCTGACGTTACCCGTTTCCTCTTGTGAGGTCTGCCTGCACAAGGGTCCTGGGATGGGGTGGCTGGGGCCGCTCCAGGCTGCGGCGAGATGCCATATGGCGACGGAGCCGCAGTATCCTCCGCGGATGGACCAACGACGAGTGATGAAGAACGCAAAGGCTGGGGACCATTCAAAGACGGAGAATTAGACACAATCGACTTTGCTCCTCCAGCCTCAAGTTCGTCAGCGTCCACTACTGCTTGGATTGACGAAACCTCCATGTCCATACTCTCGCTCACAGGACCTGTCTTGGGACTTTCCAGAGAACCAAAGGGAATCTCTGAGCCCCGGGCATACTTCTTAGGGGACCATGGGTTTTCATCCTCATCGTCACCATCAAGATGGATGTTTCGCTCAGGCTCAATGGTCGTTGGGGTCTGTCGGATCTGTTCCAGTGAAGCTTCAGCCGCGTGAACGGTCAAGTATGAAGCCCCATTGTCACGGGTTGCAGCACGTCGTAGAATGCCTTCGGGCTCCCAGAGCCCTGTGAGCCCGGAAAGGTCACCTCGTTGGGTGAGAATGATGGTGATCTCATGGATTGCAATGATCACACCGGTGGGGATTTTTAAGCCCGGTCTGTTTCTGTAAGAACTGGCATACGCCTTGCGAAGATCGTCTGGCAGCCAACCGGGGCCACCCCAAACGTGGTCGAGGGCGGCAGTAGCACTCTCCACCGTAACAGTGACCTTCTCGTTGGACATGGCTGCTGTATGAGCACCAGATGTGGTGTCGGCCGAATAGGAGGAAGTAAAGCAAATGAGGGAAGCAGGAACAGAAATGTTGCCGGCACTAAGGAGTGAGAAGAGTCAGTGACATGAGAACCACGGAGCCCAGACGAGATCATGGAGGGTGGAGCATAGTAGCATAGGGAAAGACGTTGACCGAAGGGAAGAAACTTGGACTTACAACGGACAGCAGCCACTTGAGGTCTGATTGAGGAGCTGGGATGTTTTCGGCAGAGAAGGGGATTCATGAATCGATAGAGGAAGGGGATGTGTTGGTTGATGGTGAGGAGTTGCTCATCTCAAAGGTGAGGCCTTCCGAGCCTCTTTATGTCCCACGAAGAAAGGGGGCAGAGCGAAATCAAGAATCTTGATTTCATCGTCCAGCCCGTCCAGCCCGACGCTAACGGGAGCCCGCGTCGCGCATTACGGCGTTTTGGTCAATGTTTGCTCGTTGCGTTTGGAGCGAGTGGTGATGAAGGTGATTGAGTGGATCACCATGCGGGGTGGGATCTGAGAACCTTTTTTTTTTTCTTTTTTTTTTTTTTTTTGCTTGGATATGAAGCGCGGAGACGTAGTGTTCGAGATACCCAGGAACTTCACTCAATCTCTTTTATTGTTCATATGAAATGAAGGTATAAATATCAAAAAGAGTGCAATAACAGAGATGCTTCGCAGGTTTGGTTTCTGAGGCTTTCCGTGTGGAGGGTTAAAAAGTGGCTTGCGCTGCCACACGAGCCCGGGCCCTTGCAGATAATTGAAAGTGAGGGGAATGTTACATTTTTCAAACAGTGAAGGGAAGGCGCAGCCGCCAGCCGTTTGGTTGATAGTCGTAGCCCATGGCGACGTCGGAAATTGCTAGTCAAGAACACAAGACCATGTAGTGGCTCGTTTGGCTAGATCATCGGTGCGTTTATCGGCTGCTATGATGTGTTTGAGAGCAAAGCTCAACTTGCAGCTTACAATTCTCCCAGCCCCAAATAATGTGATCTGCGGACAGGGATGTGACAGAGGAGTAGCTTATGGACTGGCCGGATATGTTCGGTTTGCCACGTAATGAGTAGGAACAGAGAAGTCGGAGTTAGATTGAGAAGGTCTAGAGTCTTTTTGAAGATATTAACGAGTGAAAAGAATCTTGGGAAATCAGATATTGTTGTGTTGACGGAGCCTCAGTCTGTGGCCCAGCACTAACGTTGATGCCAGAGTGAGCAGCGACCGTGGTGCATGGCGGGGCAGGTGGTGGACACACAGCATCTATAGTTGACAGCGATGGTGTCATGGCGTGGGGATGAGCTCTGATCCGAAGTGATTTAATGGTCGACAATGTCAGCTGTATGTGTTGAAGTTCTACGTACGTCGAAGAAAAGGAATTCAAAATCGACATAGGAATATTCCAAGGGGTTGGGAACCCCATCATGCTGTAACCAATGGCTGGTGGAAGGATGAAAACAAATTTTACGACCTTGCCAGCATCCACTTCAGAACTCATCATTGGATGCAGAAATGTGCCAAAAGCAACAAGGGTGGAGGCAGGCATGAGCAAGTATAGGTCATAGGCCATTGTGATTGGCCTTTTGTCAAGCTGAGGCGATGAGACTCCAAAATCACTGCAACAAGCAGCCAGAATTTCTGTTTCAGAGGACACCGCGATACTAACGGCGAACAAAAGAGTGCACGCGGCCAAGCCTGACAGCACCAGCATGCCCACGCAAAACAAAGAATTTCTCAGCCCGAAGAGAATACTGGAAAAATGAGAAGTCCAAAGCTTTCAAGCAACCAATTCTGTAAAATTCTCCAATGATTGTAAGCATTTTGTGTCGAATTTGGAGTTGTCGACGTCTTGGTTAGTCGATGCCAAATCGTGAGCGTTGATTGATTGTGAAACTTTCAGGCGGTTGTGGCACCAATCTTCGGTTATCAGACACTAAATTCGTTCCTCAGCCACCAAATTCGTTTCTCAGTTATAAGTTTAGGTCGCCATCAGGTTATAGCAGTTATTATAAAAAAGCATCGGATTGTCAATATCGACAAATAACGCAAGTCTTCCCATCATTGAAGAGTAGTTTTCTTGTGAACGGATGCCTCAAGGGCGATAGCATATAACCGTAGGTAGTGGCAGTGAGGTATGCGCCGCGACTCGGCCACGCCTACACATGGACTGGTATGTTCCCATCTTCATTTCAAACCACAGAATTTATAGCTGAAAGATCTTGGAAATATATCGTCTTGTTCTAAAGCCTATGGCTTGATCTACAAATAGAGGTGGCCAATGGACATGTTGGCAGACTCTACTAGAATGGCAGCCTCAAGTACGGAGTAAGCGAATCTGAGATCTCAAAGCTGGGAACCGAACCACGTGGATGACATCAGGGCGCGATGTCAAGTTGGTAGCGGGACGTCCCGAGCCGCGGTCCAGGCATTTGAAGTGCCGCGAACCCAGAAAAGACACAATACCGGTATGAAAGAGAGCGCTAACCCAGGACATTTCATCCCCGCGGTAATTTTCAATTTCGAGTGTTTATGATGCGATTGTATGAACGAACCTCAATAAGATGCCACAGGAAGTGCGCGGTTACTCCATTTTGAGACGAATCAGCAAATACCAGAATGACGTTGAAACAGAGTCAAGATTAAGTTTGGCCATCGAAAGTAGTGCATCATTAACCCAGGTGTCTACACCGCATTTGGTCAAGGGTACCGAGATAGACGAATGGCCCGTATGTCCGTCTTGTCTCCTGTTTTCTTTCCATTGCCGCCTCTTTTTTTTTATGTTTAGGTTCTTGCCAGATTTTTCTCTACCACATCTTGATGGAAGAAGAGTTGTCATGGTCATTTATCGACGCGCAAACTTCTATACACCAATGTAACCCGTATTCCAGGATTATTTAGTTGGCTGCGTGAGAAATCGAGTCAGGACATAAAAAGGTGAAATTGGCCGTTTTGTCGGCAGTAGCTAGTGTAGTAACCGCTGGCCTCATCCGTGACTAATGGTTCAGTTCGTGGCTGATTATCGAATATTAGAGGCTGCCGATCGAATATTCACTGGCTGAGAATCGAAGCTTACTGGCTGAAAACAAAAGCCATAGTGGATTGATTGTTGGTCGATGCCTGCCCAGTCAGTCTTGGCGGCGCAAATCGCAGGCCTACCCATTGTACACATCCAATGCTCGCATCCTAAAGATTTGGTCGAAGCTTCTGCACATCTCTTCACAGCCATGAATTATCAGTAATAATAAACAAACCTGAGGAAACACGAGTGTCATATGGGGCTTTCTACCTCTGCCAGTTGAGTATACTGGAGCACTTTTGTGAATCAATGATTAAAGCCTGGTGTGTACCTGAGCTTGAGGGCATCTGCATATGCACGCCATGTCACAGGCCCCTTGTCACTTAGAGCCAACCAAATCCCCGAACATGACAAGCGACTTCGGCTTCAGCTGTACGTTGATTGTCACGGAACCAACAGTGCACACGGGATCAAACAGAAAAAGCAAACAGATAGAAAGATGGAAATCGGGGTCAAAGGAGTGACCCAACTTTCGTTTCATCTTTTTTTTCCTTCTCAAACATCCTCCCAACACCCCAGTTCTCCAACCTCGATCAGAAGCGCCAGATCCCGAGCGATGCCTCCTCCGGACGTAAAATGCAATACGTGCGAACAGTACTACTCATACTCCCATTATATTTCTAAGCACGAAGGGGACTGCGAAAAATGCGACAACTGTTCCAAATGCTTTACCAAGCATAGGATAAAATCCCATCGCAAAGTCTGTGGGACGGGAAGAGGCCATGTATGCGGCAGATGCGGCAAGACATTCTCCAAGGAGTTCAATCTCAAAACACACCAAGCGGAAGAACGACTTTGTCAATATGGTTGTGGAGAATGGATCATGCCTGGGCACGCGGGTAAGGCTACGACTCATGAGCGCAACTGCCGAATGAAGCCAGGCACAAATAATATCCGTTCTCAGTCCTCTGTCCCAGGCCCAGTCGCTCCGGTACCAGAGACTACGGGTACTTTGCCATCACCCCCACCTTCCATCACTAGCTGCAACGGCTCTTCGCAGTCGGCTTCGGAACTCGATAACGACTTCGAACCTGCCCTTAGTGATACCAGGGAACCAACCCCATCAACACCCCGATCTTCATTCCCTGCGCTTTTGACAAACTACATCCTCCAAGCATCGCAAGGTCTCGAAGATGCCAAAGCCGAGTTTACAAAAATGAACAGCATTACAGCTGACGACATCCGTGCCAAGGTAGACTCCATCGAAATGGCAAAGATACTGGACAAAGTCACTATTGGGAACATAATCTCAGTAGACGATGCTCTCAAGAAGGACCCCGAATACCACCCCAGGGGGACATTGACTCTGTGCTCCGAGGAAGATGCACAACATCTCTTTGATGGAGACCCCCCACGAATACCCGTTCTGGTTGTCGGATCACCTGGCAGGCGGCGCATGACCATAGACGGCTTTCTACATACCCTCGGTGGCAGGAAGACTCTCGATGTCCACGACTTCGGAGACATTCTCGATAAACAAGGTTACATGCCCCATAGGCTGCCATCGAAAGATGTAGTCAAGTCATTCAAAACGCGCGGAGACGGAAAAGGCCCGCCAATCAACTTACTTAACATCGGTCGGATCAAGAGGAACGCCATCCCATCCTGCCTCGAGTTTCGCGATGATTACGCCCTCATTGACCTTACCCGCACCGACAATGGGAAGGCCGAGGAGATCTCTCTTAACGATTTCGACGACTGCGTGACGTTCCACCTGCTAGCTACCAAAGGTGCAGCACATCTCCCTCATATCGACCGCCACGGGGTGTATACTACGGCATTGAACGAGCAGGGTAGAAAGCTATGGGTAGTGTGGCCTCAACTCACCCTCGACGAACTCAAGTCGTGGCGAACGGGGAATATACCTGATGGAGGGGTTGCTGTATACATCGGAGCAGGGGATATGCTTATTCAACCGCCCAACACATTACATTCTCCAATCACGCTGGACGACTGCCTTATGACTGGCACGATGCATTGGCACAGCTTGCATCTGCTAGATATCTTGCGATACACTAAGGCAGCAATAGAAGACCCGGGAATCACCAATGAGGCTATGGCGCAGCAATTCATCCCAAAGATGACGGTAATTCTTCAGCAGTGGAAGCAGGACTGTGACGAGAAGAAAGAGCTGGGCTTTGGCGAGAAACACCGTGACCAGTATACCTGGCCTCCCCTGGAACAGATGGCTGAGTGTGATGAGATATTACAGGCAAGTTATTCTTGGTTTAACATTTGAATCCACTACTGATGACTATACAGTGGCTCAAAGACGGTTGTAATTGCAAAGGGAACTGCTCTACAAGACGTCGGGGAAACCAAGTCCCTTGCAAATGTTTAGCAAATGGAAGATCTTGTGATGATCGATGTCATTACGCTGACGAAAAACCCTGTCGGGATTATTTCACTGAGAAAATGGACACTGGTCAGTCGGAAGACCAACAGAGTCGTGCTGGAGTTGGTGTGAAACCGGCTCCGCAGAGGAATGGGGATCAGCAGAAGCAGACGATAGAGAGTCAGCCACGGAAGCGTTCGAAAAGACTCAGCCCCGGGGACTAGTCAGTTGAATCTCACTAGACGTATACAGACCGCCTCGGATGTTACGTCGTGAGGGTATTCAGGTTGCTAACTGCAACATGGTGATAATCGGGAGTCAGTTTGTTCAGGTACATGGGAGAGATGTAGAAAAGCATTGTCCAGCAGTTGCTTTTAAAGAATATCCCAAAGCCAACGTGTGTTAGTTATAATAGTCAATAGATCTACAGTTGTAGACATCATCATGGCTTTTCTTTGAACACTTTACTTGATGTTTTAGTGGTCCACACTCGTTTCCGATACCGGTCTTGTGAGTTTTATCTTATCTCCTCCACCAGTAACTTCTGGCCTATCATCCAGCACGACTAGTGGGAATTGGCCAATTGAAACACACTCGGCTTCGAGAGCTCCACTTTGCAAAATGATGAGACAGGACAAAAAAGAAATATTATTTACAGCAGGTGACAATAGAGATTTGGCGCCTCTTTGTTTGATGTGATGCTGATAATCACGAAATAAGAAATTTACCCTTTGAACAAAAAGAAGAGATTATTCGCCCAACGGGGAAGAAACATGACACAAGGGCGAATCGTGTCTACCGGATGAATTCTTCCGTTATGAGGGGCGCGGTTGGTACAGGGTAAGACGGGACGAGTTGGATTTTAGTGGCTCGGCGGTTTTGGCAGACATCCGTGATCAGTAACACAACGAGAGTCGCACGTGCGTGGTAATGTTCCAGAGCCCGCATAGAATTGAGATCTGAAGTACACTCTGGACTGTCAATGGCCATCGATTGAAGATGAGGTTGAACCACATATCGATTGTACACGAATCTCGCAGTCAGCCCGCATCATGATCTTTCTTAGCATAGCATGCGCTGCAATACCGTTTCTTTCACCTGGCCTCTAGCTAGTCAAGGCCATAGCTTGGTAGCTTACAGGACTCTGATGAAATGCTAAGGTACGGCGACGTTTAACAAGAAGATAACATCGTACATCTTAAATGCGTCGCCACGAAAATAACAAGATGGGAGAGGTGTGCGTCCTCGTCGTTAAACGAGAGACAATCGATGCCATCGTGAAAGAGACGACTTCGGCAAGAATGTGTTTGACCGTGGTTTTTTATATCTTATAACTTAGGACATTTTATTAAGTCAAGTCGGGGGGGTTTCGGTCAAACCCTTGGTTTTGGTCATCCCTTGTCGAAGTCGGGGTTAAGAAGTCTTTAATTAGCTACTTTCAGAAATATGTGGTACCCGATTTGGAAGAGAAGAGCTCTCATTAGCTAATAAAAGCGGACTTTGAAAGCTTCAAAGCCAATAAGATGCTATCATTCAATCTTATCGATAATCTATCTTACTAAAATGGGTAATTATGAGATCACTTTTCTAAGGTATCTCAATCAGTGGAAAGCCCAAATTGTAGCTAATTCACCCCTACCTTATGCCCGCTCTGACAAGGGGTGACCAATACCAGGGGGTGACCGAAACCCCCCGACTTGACTTACTCAGTAGATCACTTGCACTGCACTCTGATAAGTAAAAAGAACAAAGATTGGTGAGACAGCAGTGAACATCCGGCCAGATGACAACAGCGCTCCACTAAAACCATCAGAGGACAGCTTCAACATGATGTTCAAAAGGAGCTTCAAGGAGTTAATTTTCGGTCAAAAAAGACCTTTTCAAAATCGTTACGGATTGAATGAGGAATGACTACGTCATTCGTTAGTCTACTGCAATAATAAAGCTGCTGTCGCGTCGAATAAACTTTCTTCCCTGGGATGTCATTCAGTCTGAAACAGGAGCAGCTACTTTCGCTCACAGGGGAGGTAACGCTAATTGCTTCCCCTGTAGTACAGTAGTACCATGGGCTACGGGCTTCGATCAATGGCCATGGTGTAGACGAACGTCAAGTTGCGAGAATGGATTCCCAATTTTAATGAGACGGTACTCGCCAATTTAGAAAGCTTCCCACTCTGAGGAAGGACCTTAACTGTAGTAATAAAAAAAATGCCAGCCAAACACAGCTTTAGCTATTCTCATCGTTTCTCCACAGCACAAAAGCCAAAAGCCGTCACTCACCACAGAGGATACCATAGACATTACCACTTTAGGACTTCTAGACTCTTGCGATTGGTTCATGAACAATTCAAGGTTTCACCGTCGCGCATCTTGGTGGAGGATGGTAAGGGGAGTCCAGCTCCGAACTGCGGGGGAAGACTGGAAACGAATGATAGCGAAGCGAGATGTAAACATAGCAGTACAGCTGTGAGAGGGCCGGCAAAGTTCAATATGAGGCTAATACAAGGAATTAAAATGTCATCAACATCTCAATGGGGGTAAGTCTGGTGAAGTCTAAGCCAAGCCTTGAGCAGGGTGTGCTGTCCCATGTACGCTACGGTATCCAGAGCTTTAGGCCTGCAACCGACTAAATCCTGGCAGCGTTAAGTAATGCCAAACGAAGCTGAATGACCCACGCTGTATGTGGTCCGGCTTAAAGGAGGTATAATAATATGACCAAGCACCGACAGAAGAGGTCTCGAGTCGAACAGCGGGTCCAGCCCTGAGCAACGGCGGCATGTAATCGGGGTTACTCGCATCGAACTCGTCGATCCTCATCACCACTACAGGCCAGCTCGATACCTAGAGAGCACCTAAGGTCGGCACGACAGAATGTTCGCTGAGGCTGAAGACGAGGGTGTTACCGCGCTCCGTCTTGCGATCCCATCGCTGAGCCGGATGTGCGCCCCCCACGCTCGAGATTGGGCACGGTCTGATCGGCAGTTATCGAGGTAATATAGCAGATTTATGTCCTCTTGGTCATGACCATTGTCGATAGGATATGGTTCGTGGAGACAATAGGAACGATTGCAAAGCTTTCGCACGATCAGCTTGGGGCAATGGAGTGTTGTTGTACTTTGACAGGATGGTCGAAAAATGGCATTTAGCTTGTCTTTAGAAATATTCCCCTGCGTTTCGCTGCGCAATTATGGACGAAGGGTAAGAGGTAACAGAGGCTCGACGTCCCATTTCTGCTGGGTGGGAGACTGAAGGGCTCGAAAGTAACTGGCTTGGATTAACATGAACTCGATTGAAATCGCCGACGACAGACACAGAGTCATATGGCAGACCTGTTTCGGGCAGCCGGCCCCATGTAGATCCGGCCAATACCCTTCGTTCCAGTTGATCAAGTTCATAGTGCCTGCTATCGGCTACGACAAGACTCTTGCTGAGGGTTTATTGAAAGATAGTGGCGTGTTTCAAGGCTGCCGTGACGAGGCGGATCTTGACAACTCCAACGTCTAGTAAGTCAGCTCCTTGATTATCGTTCCCTCGACTGTTTGATGCTGACTAGATTGGCCATAGCTCATGGCAGCGATGTAACAACGGCTGCTGTGCCTATATGTATGACTGCTACTTCGAGTAGGACTACGCTGTTGGACTCGGTACTGGGCACCGCCACGACTGGGATCATATTATTTGTCTTGGTTCCAAATGATAGCACCAAACAAAAAATTGTATGTCCTTCAATACATGGCGGTTGCGATTGCAGAATTGCGGACAAGATGCGGTGGCTCAACGACGACCATCCTAAGGTACGAAAGTAACTCTGAAACCATGGTAGTTCATCGCCCAACGTTTATTTATAGATTGTTCACCATAAAGACGGGCTTTCGACACATGCCTTCCGATTCACGAATGAGGTCGACGACAAAGTGGACATCCATTAAAAAGCATGGCACCTTGCCGATTTGGTTAGTTGGAGCGGACTCCCTACGCTGGAACATGGCAATATTCTGGACAACCACGATTTCGGATAGGCAAGTTTCGGGATGGGTCATCGTTTTGCGGTAGAACTGCAAATTAAGTTCGACAACGACATCGACGAGGGCTCGCACGACAACCTACCTCCCAGTAACGGATGCAATCGTCCGTCTGACACTGATCCTGAACCTGAACTTGAGCGACCAGACCTGCGTGTGGTGCCTTTAGATGACTCGAATACCAACGGCTTTAGCAGCACCCACAATTCTGGGTATTGCAGTGACCTCTACAACTTCGCCACCGAAAACGGTAACAACGTCGTTGACATGACCGGTTTCGTCCGCTCCGGGTATGCCGACGATGCCGACCACGAAGGCCACAACGGCGCCATAATCGCCGAGATTTCTACCTACACAGAGCGCGTTCTCCCACAGCGACCCAACGCTGTTCTGTTGCATGCGGGCACCAACGACATGGTTAGAGATGCTGGTGCAATAGGAGCTGTTGGCCGCCTGATGAAGCTGGTGGACATGATCATCGCCAAATGTCCCGATGCGACCGTGCTCGTGGCCCGCATCATCCTAAATACCTCCACAAGCGTGCAAGCTCGTATCAACCACTTCAATGACGGCGTTGAAGGTTCTATAAATGCCTGCGCGGACGACGGCAAGAAAGTGCTAGTCATTCGTGTGGACTAAGTTGTTAGCACGCTGAATCTATTCGGCGGGCTGCACTCTAATGACTAAGGCGATGTTATCATGGCCGCGAACTGGTGGGACGGCGTGCAGCAGGCACTCGAGAAGGGCTGGATCGAGGACACCGTTACGGGCCTGCCACCCGATAACAGCGGTGGCGGTGTTGCGTGCGGGACGGTACCCGCTTGGATCCCTCAGGGCACAGTCGCGTCCGGCGGCGGGCTCGGAAGCGCGGCCCTCGAGAA
The DNA here is from genome assembly GCA_030411635.1 of Fusarium sp. MBC 119. Lineage (NCBI taxonomy): Eukaryota > Fungi > Ascomycota > Sordariomycetes > Hypocreales > Nectriaceae > Fusarium > Fusarium sp. MBC 119. The sequence continues at coordinate 11,221 of JAPERM010000325.1, read as the reverse complement.
CAACGTCACTGGTGTCTTAATGGCAGACATTGACGGCGACGGGGAGGCGACTACCTCCACGTCAGTGAGAACGGCGAGGTTGACATGTACTGGAACGTTGGCAAAGCTCCCGACGGGGGTCCAAATGTTGGTAAGGTTCAGTGGAAACCTATTGGCGTTATTGCGAGTGGTGGCGGGGCAAAGGGGCACCAAATCCGCTTTGCTGATATTGATAGCGAAGTGAAAGTTATCTGGGTTTAGACGCGGGCGAAGAGATTGACACGGGCTTTGGAGACGGCCAAGGCAAGTCACTAGTTGACTTCATCCATTGCCTTTCTGGTTCAAACCACTTGGCTCTTATCTATCCCATTGTGCCCACTCCCTCCGCCTTCTTGTTCTCTTCTTTCTTTCTCTCTCTTCTTCAGTCTGTCTCTCCCTTTCTTTGTTCTTTGTTTCCTTCCTCCCAAAAGCAGTTCAAACTTGATATTTGAAGTGTAAAACTGACCTTACTTCTTATTTACAGCTGTACACTTTGCTGATATGAATGGCGAAGGCAAAGCGGACTTCATCCACCTCGCAGACAATGGCGCGCTTACCTTATACATCAACCGAGGGCGTCGCGGAACAGGTGGCTGGGGATGGTGGACTTGGGGCATGATCGCTAGTGGAGTCGGCACCAGCCGAAAGAACATTCGGTTTGCCGGCCTAGTCCTCATTTCATCCATCACCCGAAGAAGAGTCATGGAGACTGATCGGCTTTCAGCATGAGGCCAGATATTGCCAACCATCTGGCGGTCTCTACGGCTTTACCCTCCGAGTGGTAACGGTTGCTGAGACTGGGGGAGGCCGTAATGTCGATAACGGATTTGAGAACAGTGGCCCCCATAATTTCTTTTGTGCAACCAATGGAAAGAATGCCCTCACTCTCCCTGTCCAAATCCAACTTGATACTGGGTGGTGAGGAACCCACTAGGTATCACCCAATCCAGCCATAACTCTAACATGAGATATCTAATGACTGAACTCTAGTGGCCGGGCTGATAATTTCAGCATAAGGGACGGGAATAATTTTGCCTAATACGCCATTGAAACCAATGATGGCTTCATAAATGCTCGGTAAACCTTGCCAAGGTCTTCAGTTGGCATCTGTTCGCCAGACAGTCTTACAGCCTGCTCCCAGTCCACACCGCCTCTGGCAGAAACGTTACCAACACAACCAGGCACTTCAGTCTCTTATTGCTTCACATTCTGTCACGTTCGAGATCGGTTTAACGACTCTGGTGTTCTTCTTCGAGGTGAAGGTTCTATCGATTGTAAATCTGGCGAAGGCGGACTTAAGATAATCTACGTTCCAATAGCCTCCACAGCTCCAGCCCAGTTGGACCGCTTACCACTACGATCAAAGCCTCAGGAACGGATTCGTGTACCGTTATTATTTACGTTACTGCAACCGAAGTTACAACCACTGCTACGATCGAAAAGTGAATTACAACGGCCGAGACTGGACTCTGCGAGACTACCACGACTGAGCAATTGACGAATATTACTACCACTGGGTTATTAAGCAAGATTGAGACCACTACAGACACAATAACCGCTTTTACAAAGCCAGAAAATACTACTGATGATGCATCGTCGACTACCAGTAGGGAAACTAGGTCCATTGTTAAGCGAACCATTAACTTCCAATCCGGGAGAAACCACAATCATAACGACGAGTAATTGAACAGATCTTATCATCTTTGGACTTACAGCGTCCACTTTCACCGAACCAATAAACACCATGGCCAGTTTCTCACTTGATGACCTACTGGTGTTCGGTTCCGAGACAACAACACGTCTTACGGTCGATTCTACCACAGACAATTAAGAGGAGTCCGGACCCCAAACAGGTTCTCTTCCATCCCCTTCATGCTCTTACTTATTTCTATCCAGACTTATATCCTTTCTTTTACTCTGTCCAGCACCATCATTTCCTTCACTACTCCCTCACCAACATCCTTATCTTGGGAAATTTTCAGAACCTCAACTTTAGATTCGGAAACCACACTGCCCCTAACGTATCTACGCCCCTTATATCTACTTCTATTGTGAAGTCCACTCCTCCAAGTTTTGTTCCGCCGTTCGTCGTCCTCCCTGGGCCTAGAGGCCAAAGCAGCACAGAATTTGTTCTCCCACCAAACAGCGTCGATCAGGGAAATGGAGAACCTACATCCAGAGTTGACCAAATTAATCATGTAAATTTCATCTCATGTCTAGGCCAGGCCGCAAGCTACACCCTGGGCCAGCTGCTCGGTCACCAACACAGTCTCGGCCAACTGAGTGCAAAGGAACTTTCTCTCTGTACCTTTAATCGATGTCAAGTTACTCAAATCCAGTCGCATTCTCAGGTTGTACCCCCGCCGTCACCTCGTACTGGAAGGCCGCCGGGTACCTCCACAGATGGCATTTCTAGTGGCGGATACCGTGATTGTGATGCTATCACCATCTTAAACACGATTCATCTCTTTTACCAACAGCCCCTATTTCTCCAGCCTATTCAGGGAAGACTCAGAAAATGCCAAATCATCCCATTGACTTGAAGAGTAACAATCCGACCCGATGTCTCAAATCCCCGCTCCACCACCTTCAGCGTTTGTTGGTTCCCCACTAAAAGCGCCAAACGCTCTCGAGAACCCCTGGTCGAGAAAACCTCAATCCCGTTTGCCCAAACGCGATGCCAAACGGTCAAACTGGCATTGATCAATTATAAATACAAAGTCGTGGAAGCTCAAAAAATGGTTCTCTTCATTCTTCATCCTCATGCCTATACTGCATATTTTCCCCTTCGACATCCTTGACAATGGCTATGCGAGATACCGAGGACCTTTGCAATAGCCGACTGGCAGCCTCTTCATCTACACCGAACCTGATTTCACAACAGGATGACACGACAGAAATCAAGACTGAGAGTGTGGATGATCCGCGCTATGTTTTTCGCAGTCGCAGTCGCAGTCGCAGTCGCAAGCGCGCAGCAAGCCCAGTGACTGCCAATGAGCCAATTCAGAAGCGCAGTCGCATTAAGACTGAACAATCTGCTGCCTGTAAGGCAGCACCTCAAGATTTCGGATAGAAGACATACTGACAAATGAATTCTAGCCATGGAGTCGCCACTTCCCACTACAAGTCACAATGGCCGGCCTGAACGAGCCCTACGGACCAAACAGCATCCTCATGAGCCAACAGACGAACATCTCAAGGGAGAGGCAGAATCCTTCCGTCAGAAGATCGAAGTGGTGATGGGTAAAGTCGATTCGAAGCACAGCGAATCCTTCAAACTACGTGAGCTTCGACGACAGATCTGGCAGAAAATTGAAGAATGCGACAGCGCTGTTGTGGTTGCTCAACGATACATCGTCGGGTTGAATGGCGGTGATCGAGATCACTTCCTTGGGCACCTCAATAGCCTCGATCGAAAGCTTGAAAAGATGTATGATAAGATGGACGGTATTCAGGATAAGCTTGATGACAACCATGCCAAGGTGGATGAGTTGTTGGAAGAGCATGGCGGTCTTCTTACGGACCTTGCGCGGGTTGAAAAGATTATCCGTGATCGTATCATTCGGGCCAAGGATATGTAAGGTATTGGATATGGAATCCATATGGGCATAGATGAGGTTTGGAATAGGATTGAGAGTTTTGTTGGTCATGCGTTAGGCTGATTGTAGATATCATGTCGGTGTCATGGCTGCGGGGGTTGGTATTTGGCTAGCAGTTTTGTAGGTATGTATTTGGAGATTTCATCTGTCGTTCTTTGCCGGGAACTTTTCAGTTCAGTTAATTTCGGTTAAACTATCTGCCTCTATGTTATGGGGATCTTCCAATAACGCCTTCGACGACTTGGACATGAAATATGGTCCTTTTTTTCGGTGTCCATCGGCACGAAGCCCGCACTAGCAAGTCATGATTCCCCGTGACAAAGAACGCCAGTTCTGGACGGCCTATTGGAAACAAGGTCCACCTTCAGTAAGGCAGATGAACAGATCGAGATTGATGAGTGATGCAAGAGCTGCTCTCAAGTGAGAAGCTAGGAAAGAGTGACGAGAAAAACAGATGCTCTGTCTTTGATTCGCCAACTCCGATTGTGTGGTATCGGGTTATGATGCCGCCGAGATAAAAAATAACTGTGTTATTTGTCATTGTTGAAGCCGGCTTCCCTTACTTTTGAGGTGGCTGTAGAGCAAACCTTAGATAGATTCGTCGGCTATGCCCCTGCCGTAGCCTTTCTCTCAGCTGGCATGATGGAGTAATCCCCTAAGCATGATACTAAAATCTCGTATGAAGAGAAGAAATGTAGAAACGTGTCTATTTGCAATATACCCTGAGTCAAAGGACCAGAAGTGATTGCTAGGGCATGGCTTTGGTCGGTATAGAGAGGCATCCACCATGTTGAGAGCTCTCAGTGATCCGTGTCTCAAGAAGTGCAGAAATATGCCAAATACCGGCTGACAATCAGTTGCTAAGACAGATCAATGATCCCAAAATCGAAAGTGATGTCTCGTCTGCTCGGCTTCGTTGCTCGCGCATGTATAAGTAGGCGTATAATATCGCGACAGTCCCGGAAATATAATTCAGACTCAGGCATAACTACCCCAGATTCTGAGCCAATCTCGGAGATATTGTCCACATCTATCGGTGTCGTCATTAACGAGGTTTAATCCGCGGTTTGTGTTACATGGTGCTCACAATTGGCGAGGCCGGAAATAGGATTCGCCGAAAAGCCGTTGATAAGATAAGTCCAATTCTATTTTTACCTCAGCTATTTCCTTTTTATAATCAACAAACATTTTGGTCGTTGTTATAAATTATATCTTTACATCTCTGACTTCGTGGTATTCTAATAATCATCATATTATTCGTAGCTCGTGTTCCGGCATGGATTCCTCGTGATTCTCTACTAGACTACCCCCATTTACTCGGCATTGATTATCCATATCTACGACAGTACTTGCCGTGCTCATGTCAGCAAATCGGGTCCTGTGATTGGCCAAGCACAGCCCCTTTTGTGGGTTGCGCCACTGCATTCAATTAGCTGACAGCCACAGCCCTTGAGGACAAGGCTCTTTCAACCCTCTTCGCCATGCTCGATTCGGTGAAACATAGCTGCTAATCACAGCTTAACGCCAACTCCTCCAGTCTAATCGAGCCCTAATTCCCAAATCCTACAACCAGTCTGACGAGAGAGCCTGTCGTTATCCGGCCCGAGTTCGCAAAGCGTGTAGCTCTTGGCCATGGGAGCTTTTTGAAGGATGCTCGCCGGTGAAATGGGGCGAAGACGCAGGCAATACGGCACTGCGGCTTAGAGGGCAATTATGTGGACATTGGGTTATATCGCCGCCGAGATGGAAAATAACTGTTTTAATTGTTATTGCTGAAGCCGGCTTCCCTTGCTTTGGAAGAGATTGCAGACCAAATCTTGGATAGCAGCTAATAAACTTGTCGGGACGGCTGAAAGAGTATCCTTGGAGTTATCGACAATTCCTCTGCCGGGTTTCACCCAGCGGCTGATGGGCAGAGCCTATAAGACGGACGATAGATACATCATATACAAGGTTTTTAGCGATGGCTTAGAATGGGTCAAGGCGACTGATCATGAAAGAAAGAGGCGGCTCCATAATATCTACCCGATCATGAGAACACGACGTAACAAACCATCAGAAGTCTTGAGCAAGGACCATAACAGTGACATGAATAGTATGACGCACATTCCTCCCACCCCAGTGTCTCGGCGGAAGCGATCGCCAAGCGCTAAGACCTCTGCTACAAACGAAAGACCTCCTCAGAATCAAATGAGTATGATGAACACTGAAATGCAACGTAATAAAAACCACGACAATGAGGTACCGAGATCAAAACTGAAGGAAAGGTCGGAACTCGAGTCAGAGGAAAACCCAGGGCGCGATCCCGAGCCGGATCCTGGTATGGAAATGAACCTTGACCAGGACTTCGGTAATCCCGCCGAGGAATCACTAATAAATATTGACACTAGCACCAACACTGGTAAATTTGGTAATGTGAAGAATAATGTCAGCTCTCTAACCTCATTAATCTTCTTCATTCGCATTAATTGTGATTCGAGTATTAGAAGTCATGATGCAGTCTATGCTAGTCCTCAAAGCCGCTTCTGTCCGTCTTCGGGATTACGAAATTGATTGAGAGGCAGAAAAAGAAGCATACACATCGTGAGACATCAGCGATGCAAAAGAAACCATGATCAACGACACCAAGCATTTAGACGACGCAATCCAAAAAGTGGCCCTTAAGCAGACGGGTTTGACCATGATCCAGGATCTCGTCAGTGGTCTCAATGGTAAGAGTTTGCAGGTTTCCATGAACAGTATACTCAGAAATTCAGGCGAAACTCAAGTCAGATGTCCTCCGCTTCCTTGAATCCATTATTCGATTTACCCCTGCCGTCTTGATTGCTCTTGTCCATATTAGGCCGGGCTCAGATTTTAGACTGAGTGATGACGTTGGGATCTAAAACTTAATCTCGGTCTTACACCAATCAAAGAAGGTCGAGTCTCCTGAAAAGGCAAGTCGAATGGTGGAGACAAAACGGTTGTTGAAGATAACAAGGGGGATATGAGTGGCGTGGTGAAACCCGCGGTTGGTGGCTGAGGGATCAAGGATTGATTTGTTTGTTAAGCTACTTGGGCAATCCTTCGAATATTGACCGGTGATATCTTTATGGCTTATTTGTGAAGCGTGCTAAATCACATTGGTATTGACTTGCAAATCTGCCACGATTTCCGGCTTATCCATCAATCATCGATAGAGAAGCCTCGTTATGTGACTTATCTACATAAGACTAGATGTAAAGGAATTACGTACTCGGAATTAATTACATCGGGAGAGTTGCACAGAGTGCAAGGCACCAGTTGAGAGAATACAAGTAAGTTGTTAGATATAGTGAAAGAGAGTCAAGGAGGCAAATCAGGCACGACGATGCTGAGAATATGAGTCGCCAACGGGAATTTAGCTCCATGGCGGTGGTGAACAGAACCCTGTTCAGCGCGGATAATAACCCGCGCGTAGACTGTGCTCTTTAAACTGATGTCGAATTTGTTGCTTATGAGACAGAAGGTATTCTCGGAAAGTCAGATGAAGGTGTCTAAGGCCAAGAATTCTGTGGTTGTGCTGGTACCAACAGGTCTTGGGAACAAATAGACAATGTTCAACGGACTCTCGTATGTGGTTGTTGCTCTTGATATAAGTAAGCTGCTGCTTGTCGAGTAGCCTAAGGGGGGGATAAGTATGTAAAGGTTTGGGTGAGATTGTGTAAACCAGTATCATGTTAACAGCAAATTAGGGACTGGCGGTCTTCAGGCCAAATGCAATACTTACTGGAGCGATGGCTTTAGATGAGCCATTGGCTGTTCTTTCTTTTGGCGTGCCGTTCGTCTCCCAGAAGGTTGAAAAGATTCATAAGAGGATGCGTGACTGTGCTGGGATATAGTTCTGTAGATAACTCAATGCTAACTGTTGGAGCCGTCAAAGCTTGGGCAACCAGGAGGACGAGAAACTTGGGAGAGAAGTCAGGGGACAGCATCGGGCCGAGGAGCCACTCATCATGGTAAGCTCCAGCATAGTGACCAAGACCAGCATACCATACACCGCCTGCTTTGTTATCATTGTTGTCGTCGTGATCGCCGTCGTGATCGCTAGCGACGACGCTGGCGTCGGGAAAGATTGGGGGTCGCTTGAGGGAGTGGTGGAGTCGCAGGCCCAGCAGCTCTATGCACAAGACGTTTTGAGAAAGGCTGCTAACCGAGACCAAGCGCAATTCTAACCTAGGTAATCAGCTGGAACGGTGGAAAGTTGCGATAAGGCTACGCGACTGAGACAAACTGCCGCAAATTGCTTCTCGTCTGAGAAGTTAGACTAACGAGCAATAGAGGGAACCTGACGTCGGACATTCAATGACGCCACATAGTCGGTTGGCGAAGGGATGAATATCTATATCAAGGCATGAGAAATGGGGGTTAGGAGCTGACTTTCGCATTGGACAATCGAAGGGATGTGGCTTCGCTCGATTGGTCGATTCGTTATGAAGTTATCCGCCGATATCATTTCGTAACAATTACTGATAAGAACAGGACGCCTTGGAGTAGCAGCAAGTGAAGTGAAGGGAAGCGTAAAGGTGATCCAGAATATTGTACTGGCATGCTCAAGACAAGGCAATGATGGGCTTCTCACATAGCGGCTTACCAACAGGGCTGCAATTAGGTTCAAGGTTCAGAAAGCGAAAGATCTTAAAGAAACAAATAGGATCGTGGTCAAAGTTGGTTCCGAATATAGCCTATATCTTGCTCATGTACCGCGAGATATGTGTGAATTGGGTTACACTAGGTGGGCAGGCCGAACCTCACCTCGGCGTCAAATTTCACAAGGCTTCTTAGCAGCGGCTACGAATTAGTCAGCAAAGTCCAGAATCCACACAGCTACCCTAGACCAGGCTTTTCATGCATTGACAAAAGGAACATTGAGCGCTTGCTCTTTCTCAAATCTAATTGACGACATGTTCCTTAGAAAATTAAGAATCTCGAATGTAAGGATGGCACAGACTGTATTGATATGGATTTTAGATGATTGGGTATTGAACCTGAACCGCAAGGCATGTCTGAATACAGAAAAGTCACACCAGCCGTTTCAAGTACGACACGAAATGACGTCTGTTATTAGTGACATCAACCTTCAACAAACGTTTGATATTCTTGATTCTTTTCCATGTAAGCACATATACCTAACAAATAGATGATCTCAATTGCTGACAAGGTAGTCACCCCTCATCCGGGCGAAGCATGCGTCGGTCTGCGGACACCCTGTCGATACCTTGTGCAACGCGAGTATTAGCTGCACGAAGAAGGTATGATCTCAACGAACTGTATATCATCATTGTCGCGATTGGCACCCAGGTACTCAGGCACCCATACTGTACTTTGCTATCGTAGACTTTCCCATGTTAGTCATCGACATTTGGACCTAAGACTTCCAGCAGGAGCCCTCGTGAGCGGACTTACAACTGTGCCTTTTACGATAGTCCAAGCTGGCCTCTGGAATCACCACCTCTAGACAATACATAGTTCTGCATCACGCTGGATCGTCAACATGAATACAATCTATGACAAGCTACGGGGATGGTCGCCCATGTCGTCAGGGGGGATCATGATATATTGTCAGGTTGATGTTTGGCTTGAACTATAGGTGAGACGCTGATTCGGACCATTTTACAACATCTTTCCACTCCTCGTCGCCATCCAAATCGGCGTGATTGATCTTGTAGACGTCGAGCGGTACCCTCAGAAAGACCTCACCAGTCTTTTGAGATTTGCAATGATGGTTGATGGAAAGTGACGACTGGTGAGGACGAGGGCGAAAGTTGGGAGCACCTAATGGACAAGATTGCAGTAGCGGAATCCCCTGGTATGCTACCGCAATGGTAGTCGTTGTGATTCTGGAGGCGTTCATGGTCCACTACTGATCGCAATAGGATGATCACAGGGACCCAGGCAACTCTCCAGACATCCGCCGACTTTGGGGCCAGGGGCCTACGGTGCTGTAGCTCATGTTTTGGGAGCTGATGTCGTGTATGTCGTAGTTAATAGACCGCTGGATAACTTCTGGATAAGTGATGGAATCTGGCAATCTCAATCTTTGAAAATCGCCAATTTTCAATGATGTAGCATTTCGAAGGCTCCGATCGTTCATGGTATCACATCCAGCTTCAGGGACAAAACACCTGTCGCGTCCTCCTCGAAATGATCATTCATGCAAAGACAATAGATGGTGGTGTCTTCGAGACGTATTTACCCAAAAGGCATTAAAAATCTTTGGATCTACAGATGAAAGCGAACGAGACTGTTGAACGAAAAGAAACTCGAGAAAGGAACCACGAATGATAACCTACCAGTTCGCTATGGAAGGGGAACCGCAGCTCGGTGCGGCCGGCGTTGGAAGTCTCCTCAAACGCCTCCCAAGGATATCCTTCCTCAGCAGCAACAGCAACAGCAATAGACACCGCCCGCGCATCTTTGGGGTAGGTAGGCGGAACTTCAATGAGGCATATGACGTAAAATTCTCATGGCATGAATAGTGGTCCCACTGGAGCTCGAAAAATACATGTTGATGTCAATGTCTGGGTAGTTTCTTTATGAATTTGGGTGCTCTAGAGTATCCAGCATCGCAGCCTGTGAATGTGCCGTCTCTTCCATTCGGTCCTTCGCAGATGGCGAGACCAGATGATCTTGATGTGCTCCATAAGGCGATCGGGATGGTACTTGGACAGAGCAATGCCAAGATGAGTGAACATTCCCATGTGAGCACGCTCAAGACCAAGACCCTGTTCGAGAAGACTGATGCGCTCATCGAAGTAGCCGTTGCGCTCATACTCCATGACCAAGGTCTGGAGCTGCTCAGCATCTTTATTAATATTAACAAGATCCGGGAGCTACTTGAGTTATAACATAAATCAGTGCCTTCTGTTTCTGGTCAGGGACATTCGTCCGCGAACCCTTGTACTTGGTGTCGAGAAGGCTATCCCAGAAAGTGAAGAAGAGCTGGGCAAAGTTTGTCTTAATACCCCAGTGCTGGGAGGAAGAGACTCCAATGTTGCAAAGGGATCGGCGCGTGGCGGCGTCAGCGTGGAAGGCAAAGATCAGGCCCTAAGAATGGGTATACGACAGTTTTGCGAAGAGGGTCCTCGGCTATTTCTGGACCAGCCGAATGCGACTGCGCCTGAATGTGCGGTAGATGAATATGTAGCTAGGGTTTTGAACGGAGAGCCTCTCATTGTGTATCTAGAGGGTTTCTTGAGCGAAGAGGAGAGAAGCCCCCTATTGGACATAAGGTACATGGATATATCATGTCATGTAATTTCGACATGATAGTAGGTATTCTCTCACAATATGTAGTACATATCCAACTCTATTTCCAGAAGGACCCCAAGAACCGACCTTGGGCGAAAATGAAAGCGGCGATAGCAGACATAGCGTCGGCGAAGGTAGGGCTGTTAAACAGCTTGTAGTCAGAGACCCAAACACCATCCTGGGGAGCCAGGTCAGGACGCTCCTAGACACCGTCAGCAACAGTCACGGTGAAGGCTAGAGAGTTGTTAGATCTGATTCGAATCGGTACTGAAGAAGTGACGTTGACACGAGGACCAAACTCGTAATCCAAAAATCCGTCTCCCGTCTTCGTAGAC
>JAPERM010000318.1:0-38345 GCA_030411635.1 Fusarium sp. MBC 119 | reverse complement strand
CTTATTTTATTAATTATATACTAAGATAAGGAAAGTTTAGTATATATTTTAGATATCTCTTATAGAGTAAGTATAACTCTGATTGAACTATAAACTGCTGGCTAACCAAAGTTTCGAAACATATTATTTCCATTCGGAAGGGCGCGTCGTTTTAATCTCATACTAGGCAGATGACACTTGGTCATTTTTAACTAGTCATGCCACTGCAACAACTTTCTATCTCTTACAAAACATTCAATCGCTCGAAACCTGTTTTAATCTCTCCTCCATCTGCTCACGCGGGCTTTTCAGCTTTACTTCCGGAAACCGCGGGTCTTTTGTCCACGGCATCACATCAGCTCCCTCCAATAACCACTTCAGTGTAGCTTTCTCAAACTTGTCGGCCAATTCCTTATGCCCAGGATCTTGAGCCAGATTGTGTAGCTCATGGGGGTCTTCATGTCGGTGATAAAGCTCAGTTGGCTCGTACAGTCTGTACACAAATGTCCAATTCTCGTCCCGCAGAGAGATGGCCTTGCCGACTAAAGTGGTATCTTCGTGTTGTAGTCCAGCCTTGAGATCGTATGGATATGGTGCTTGCTCCAGAATAGGCTCTTCGGATGTGAGGAAGCCGCCTTCAGAGAAAGAATATTGTTTGTGCGTTGTAGCATTACCACAGAGGAGAGGAATCCATGACAGTCCGTTGTGGGCGAATGATTCTCCAATGCCTGAAGTCTCCAGTAATGTTGGGACCAGATCTACCATTTCTGTCATGGCGTCGATTTTCTTCCCTTCTGGTAATCCTGCGCCGCCAATAATGAGTGGTTCATGAACTAGAGTCTCGGATAGACCTGAGGGCCATTTCTCAATGAGACCATGGTCACCTAGATATTCACCATGATCGGTAAAGAACATAGTGACTGTATCTTTCCAGATGCCAAGTTCATCCACCCGCTTCAAAATACGACCAAACTGGTCGTCCAATCGTGAGATCATACCATAATATGTTGCCTTGATCTCTTTCCAAATCTCATCAGTAGCACGACCAGTGCCGTACCTTTCTCTGATCGACTTCATATACCGAGGCTCATAGCCTGTCTTTTTGTCGGGTGTCGCCTCAATACTCGAGAGAGTGGAGCGGTCATACATGGAAAAGTAAGGTTCCTCGACTTGGAAAGGACAGTGAGGAAAGATGAGGGGCATGAATAACACCCAAGGCTTATCCTTGGGAGGACAGTCCAGCCACGTCAAAGCTGATCGGACTACAGCTTCATCATAATCCATAGCCTTATCCGCATCTCTTAATCCACGATAGAACAAACGGCCCCAAATGCTCTCATCTACCTCGCGTTGACCCTTGCCGAAAGCTGGCACGTACTCGGGTGTTTCGAGGAAGCCGTATTCAGTGACACTGAGTTCTGTAACAGTCGGCGCAAAAGTGTCTCCACGCGGCGCAAGACACGCGACATGGTAGCCTGACTCTTTGAGACTTCGAAAGATGTTGGGCTCCCAGGGTTTGATCAAGTTCTCAAGACTCCGATGTCCACTGACGTGTGGATACGTTCCGGTGAACATACTGCATCGTGATTGGGAGCAAACAGAAGCTTGTGTGAAGCAATTTGTGAAAAGACTTCCGCGGGCAGCAAAAGCATCGATGTTTGGTGTCTTGATGCCAGAGTCGGGACCAGTTGTACAACCGAGAGAATCATACCGCAGCTGATCAGGCATGAAAATAATGTAGTTCGGCCTATCGCCTCCATTTTTGGAGTCGACCTTCAAAGGCAGGGGTTTCGCAGGTAATGAATGGAATTGCGACATTGTGCATTGATGTTGGGCAAGAAAACAGACATCCAGACTCGTGATAAATGCCGGTAATAGCAGTGGTATTTAGTGCTAACCTAACACGCTACTCTAACTCGATCCTTACACTCCTTCGCCCCAGTCTCTCGGATGTCGTACTCCGCTTTTGGCGGATCTCGCTCCACGCAATTTAGCTCGGCGTTGACGTGCTTTGCATTTTTCTATGTAAAGACCAATACCGATACCCACACTCGTCGACTGCTTGGAACTCGTCCGGATCTCGCTCTTTGTCTGAGATGGATCTGTCGCAGTCTTTCAGCACGGAGAGTCAATCTGCTAGATCTATTTCACCGCCGAAACAGCTTGCTTGTAAGCAATGTCGGGCGAGAAAAGTTCGTCGCTAATTTTGGGTATTTGCGGGGTTCTCCACTAATAACAATCATCAGGTTAAATGTGATCGTCGAAGTACGGGGTGCATACGATGTGAGCGTCTGGACTTGGTTTGTAGCTATGTCGCCGGTATCAGTACCGCGTCGTCGAGTAACAGCCAAAGCCAAGACTTGACTCAAGCTGGAATCAAGAGACGTCGGATTCTACGCGCTTGCACTGCCTGTCGTACTGCAAAGTCCAAGTGTTCCGGGACCAATCCCTGTAATCGATGTCAATCTCAAGGTCAAGAATGTCTCTTTGATGATCAAGGACCTCCCAGCGGAGACTATGGCATGGAAGCACATGAATCGCCCATCAGCCCTCAAACACATCATGGGTCGCTGCCAAGTCAGTATTCACCAATGGATATGTCGAGTGTTGGGAGTCGGACCAATGATACACAGCGGTACGTCTTGGCTCATGGCGAGACCGACCTATTACTGATACTTCAGTAGTCTCTTTGAGCTTGAGGAGAGAGATACCGTACGGCAATACTTGGATACATACTTTGACAAGACCGACATTGCCGATTGTGTGTTCCTTCATCGGGCCACTACCATCGCCGAATGGAGCCAAGGAAAACTTGATAAGACTTTACTTAAAGCGATTTCTGCTTCAGCCTTACGACTCACGTCTGCTTACAATTTGGAAAACTCCACGGCATATACATGGATGAAGCAAGCCCAAAGTGAGTTAGTCAATCAGATGGGCGACATGTCGGTGCCCAAACTCCAAGCTTTGATGTTGGTTGTCAAGTTCCTCTTCTCATTACGTTTCACTGGAGATGTTTGGGTACTTCTCTCGATTGCATCTAGAGTCGCTTTCACAAAGCGCCTCAATTACGAGCGGCCAGCGATGGACCCTGTTAGGCAAGAGTGTCTTCGGCGACTGATGTGGTCTATATACTCGATTGACAAAGTCTTTTCAGGCGGGATTGAGGATCTGACTGTTTGCCCAACACAACGCATGCACATTCGGTTACCGAGCAGCCACCATAATTTTCAGCTTGGGTTAAAGTCACGAGCGCCGTTTTTGCGGAGTAACGGTGAGAATGATGCAGACTTTAATGTATTGGCCTACTTGATGCGCTTGTATGACATCCGCGATAGAGTTCTGAGGTAAGATACCCAAATCACTACGAGTGCCGCTGCTGACACACTTCAAGATACACCAGACAGGTCATCTTAAGCGGGACCAGTCCCTACCTCAGCCGAGGACAATTGCGCTCACTTGACCTTGAACTCACAGCATTTGAAGAGTCACTACCAGACGAATTACAACTCAACGACAACAGACTCATGATCATGTGCCACTCTGACGAAGCACGCACATACACAACTCTTCACACTCTTTTATTTAGCTGCCGCTGCGATCTTCATCGATTTCTAATCCCCGGTATTCGTGAAGCAGTTTCCCCAGAAGCCGCGGCCCAAACACCAAGGGAATACATAGATTACTGTCAACAACGATGTCTGCAGACTGCGTTGCGCTACGTGGATATGTGGTTCAAAATTCGACAGATGGAGACTAGCAGCCGAGTTGGGACGACCACGTTTGCTGTAGTCACATATCAATTCACCAAGATGATTGACCATCTGGCTGCCCTACTTCCCTTGAACGGGGAATCGTCATTAGCTGTTATAAAGCAAAAGCTTACAGACATTTTACTTATTGTATCGCAAAGCCGAACAGAGTTTGGCTGGGTTACTTCATGTGTAAGTTCCCTTCTAGTCCGGGTGCAGTCCAACGCTAAGCACCCCTACAGATCGCCGATATCGAGGGTCTCATACCACGGCTGGGTACGAGAACCCGCTCTCCCGGGTCTCCGTAAGTCAAACCATCCTAAAATCCGACTTCACAGCTAACATGTTTATCCCAAGTGCGCCTCCGGGAACAATCCGACTTCAGGAAAAGCTGCATCGACGCTCTAAACACGCCTTTGCTCCGGATGATGAAGAGGAGGAAGATCCAGCCATCAATCCTCCGGAGTCTGGCGGAGCAGATAGACTACCCGAAGAAATAGCCGAGTCATCGGTTTCTGTGAATGCCACAAATGAGGGCATTTGGTCCTTCTCTTTGCCAAACGAGGACCAAAATCTTGCGGAATCAACATTTGGCTCATTCTCGTCACTTGAGTATCCTCTAATTAACCATGATTTGATCAGCTCATCTGATATGGTATTCGGAGAACAGGATATAGGGTTCCCCATGGATCCGTTTGATCTACAGCTGAACGCTTATACTGATGCGAATGTGCCTAATTATTGAGGATAGCCAGCTTTAAATGATTATGTACAAGATCAGTATGCTCCCATTTTCCTTCGATGAATTGGAACTGTTAGTCGCGTTGAAAGTATCAGTCGTCCTGCTTTGTTGCTGTCACAGCAGGGCCCCTCTCAACATCCGAGTCGTGCCCCTTGCCAATGGTGTCATGCTCCAACACAGAACGCATCATTTCCGCAGCATCCACTTTTCCAAAGTCCCGAATGCTGACTCCCTGATTGAACAGGAAATCGACTTGTTCCAATGTCTTGCCCTTGCACTCGGGAACACAGAAGTAAACGAACACGATAGCAATCGCCATCAAACCGCCAAAGATGAAGCCAACCTTGCTGTTCAGGCCAGCGTACTGATCGTAGATGAGGTAGGGAATAATGAAGTTGACAGTAAAGCTACAAAGTTTGCGTTAGTGCTGGTCAATAATCGTGAAGAAGGAAAACAACGTACTTCATGATAACGTTAGCTGTGAATCCGACGCGTGAAGTAAGATCGCGAAGTCGAAGGGCCGAGATCTCGGTGGTTACGACATAGCTGAGAGGCGCCCATCCCATAGAGAAACCACAGGCAAAGAGAGCCATCATGGCTAGGACACCCTTCTTCCTGGCATCATCAACCGGAGTCTCGATTCCAAGACCTCCCATTGTGGTCATGGCTACGAACATGGTGATAGATGACATAATCATCAGGATTCTGGAAAGTGGGTTAACTTTGATCAAGAATCTGGTGGAGAGATACATACCGTCTACCGACAATATCTGCCCAGAGAAGAATGCAAGTCAAGACAACAATGTTGATACTCGCCGTGATCAAGCTGAATCCGAATGGATTGATGGTTCCAAGCATCTTGACGTACACAGTACCGTACTGCGACACGAATGCTTGACCACTGGCTTGCATAAGGAAGTTGACAGCGATGACGATAATAGTTCGCTTAAGGTTGTTTCCTTGCAGAAGTTCAATAAATTTGCCTTGTTCAACCTCTTGCTCCAGAGATACTCTCAATTCCTTGAACTCGGCTTCGATTTGTTCTTCCGTGAAGGCGCCTTTTCGTAGCTGTCGAAGATTATGCCAGGCCTCATCCACTTTGTTCTTTCGAAGTAGCCATCGTGGAGACTCGGGAACGAACCAGATAAAGGCAATGACGATCGAGGGAACGATGTAGAATAAACCGAGAGGGATTCGCCAGGCGCGGTTGTCGGGGAGGGTGCTTGTTCCGAAGCAAACGCTGTTGATGACGAGACCGCCGATTGCGAGACTCAATTGGTATGATCCGACCATGAAGCCACGAGCTTGAGCCGGGACTGGTATTGTCAGCGATAAAGGTTCCTCAAGTTCAAGTTTAACATACCAATTTCGGACTGGAAAGTTGGAACGACGCCCAATTCCATGCCAACGTAGACGTAGTTAAGAACTCGAGCCGCCATGATCTGCTCGCGATGGAAAGACGTGACAGCGATAGTAGCCGTGCAGAGAGCGTACACGCTCATGGTAAACATGCACCAACGTCGGCCCCATCGCGAAGAAACAAAGCTGCCGATGATAACTCCTAATCGTAGTATTAGCGGGTCCGTAACCGAGGTAGTTGGTCGTCAATTGACTTACCAGCAGCAAAACCAATGTAGTTCAGACTGTTAAACAGCGAAAGCCAGTACGGTTCAAGAACATAAGCCTTCTTCTCTGCATTCCAAACACCAAACTGCTTGTCAAAAGAGTCCATCGCCTGGGTAGTGGCGAAAGCTTGATTGTCGAAGCCATAATTGAAGGTGGAGACAGCAATGAGCATGCAAGAAAGAGCAAGTCTTCGATTGAAGAAACGAAACTTGGTAAAGACACCCATGATGAAAGGTTATGACTCTGATAGTCACATTCTGATATCGACAGGAGAGGCTGTCAATAGAAGACTTATATCAAAGATGCTCAAGTACGTACACAGGCAGGTGGGTCGCAAAATAACCGGGACTCTCACTGCATAGTGACATAAATCTTAGACCAGTCTTAGGGTAGTCTTTCTAAGACTAGTCATATATTTCTACCAGTCTTAGGGTAGTCTTAGTCTAAGACTGGTCATATATTTCTGTCAAGGACTATCGGAGTCTCTATTTTTTTGCGACTCGCCTGACAGGATAGACTATAGATGTCGTGATGGTTGGGATTATTGACAAATTGTGGCTATTTCCAAGCCACATCCCTGCTAGAAGTCACTGCCCCCTCTGTTTACCTCATAAGATACCTGATCAACTCCCCGAGGCACGACATCCGGCCCCGCTTGATCCACATGCGAGTTCCGAAGTACGAGATCCGGTGAAGCGAAGGGGGACGGCTAAACTTATAGCGTCAACGGAAAGTCCAATTACCAGCGATTGAACTTGAGGTGTGGTTAGAAATGGATCTGTAAGCCGATGGGGCATTATGGAAAATGAGGGCATCACGACTTTTGCCGATTCTGAGGGACAAGAATCACTGGAGGGGAAACACATGTTTGGATAATTAGAGCCGACCAATGCGGCGAAGGCTCGGAACTCGGTTCTTCCGGTTCCGAATGTCAAGGTCATCGTTGAGGGTTGGAGGCTCTGTAAGTTGGAGTTCAGCGACATAAATGAACCAGTCTGCTATCTGGTAATCATACTGACTTATCCATCTTCTTACAACGTAAATAATACTGACCTTGGACTTTTCGGCTGAGTTGGTGCACCCAGAGATTTTTGAACTGAGTTTACTAAGTTCAAAAACGGTGTGATGCGTTCATGAACAAGGGATAAGAGCTGCCAAATGGATGTATTTTGTAGCAGTCCTTGCTTCGAAAATCACTCCAGAAAGACACCAGTAGTAAGCAAACTCACTCGCACTATAAAGCACACAAGCTGATAAGCCCTGTTCAATTTGCAATCCTTCTCTGATGTTCCGGGTAGTGTTTGGAGTCGAGCTTACCCTAGAGCATCACAGACCAACTTGGAATAATTTCTTTGCAAAACTAGAGTGGTCACTTTTTTAGCCAATCACTTGCAGGCTTCTGCTCAGCCACAGCAGCCACACCGCAGGTCACTAGCCACTGGTAGCCTTGAAAAGCTTCAACCACACTAACGAATCATAGGCGTGCGATAAGAGGCATTTAGATCCCACTCGTCGTGATCAAGATGTTTGCAATTCACGAATTCACGAAAAATTAATTAATTAGATTTCTTATTAATTTTACTTGGAAAAGTGTGTCTGTATCTATTCTTCCGTGGTATCAACCCATTATAATCCATGATAGACCTTGGTAACAACACCAAGTTCCATCTCATTGGCAGATCTGTCGCCATCTGTACTTCCTGCATTACCATTACCCGCCCCAAACGTAAGTCCGTTATGACCCGGTGGTGATGGTGAGCGTTGATCGCTGGGAATAACCTCATCTGTCGTGATGTTGACTTCGTTCTTCTGATAAATCTTCAAGGGAATGTCTTTGCCGTTGATCTCCTCCTGACTTTCTGAGAAGCTCATTCCAGGTTCAACAACTGCCGGCTTTCTCCTTATTCTGTCCTCACGGTTGATGCTGCTCAGGTTGCCGTAGGCTGATCGGAAGCGAGACGTTGCTTCGCCGGTGCGTTGGCCGGAAGATTTGCCGTAGTATTTGGCGCTGAACGATCCCAGTCTGAACACACGTTGAAGAAGTGTCCATGTGAGAGGGAGGTTGGCGGCGATGATGGCGGTTGAAACTTCTCGGATGTACCAGTAGGACCACTCAGTGCCATATGGGTCGCCCAGACTGTAAAATTTGCTCATAGTTGCTGCCAAGATCTGGTGCAAGTATTCAAATCAGCTGACTGTTCTTGCGGAGAAAGGTCGAGTGAAAATAATTCTACTGCCAAGACTTACCGTGAAGATGCCGAGAGCAAAGACGCCACACAGAATGAGCTTTCTCTTGAGCGGCAGCTGGGATTGTATGAACACGGGCATAGGAAGGATGATGATCATGATGTCCGAAGAGATGTTGATAACAGCGTTAGTGATCATGTGGTTTGTCTCAGCTGAGCAGTTCACTGCAGCCTTGTTAGCTATACTCATTCCGGTACGAGACAGAAGAAGGGTAGGGGATGGCTTACAATCGTCTGGAGGAACCTGCCAATAGTGGTTGAAAGGTCGACACCATGCCGCAAACCACAATATTTGCATGACAACAAAGCCAACAATGACATATCCTGCCACGACCTTTACGAAGAAGTTTTGTTTCAAACTCAGGCTGGGCAACGGTTAGTTATCGTCGAGCACCACCGAGATGGACAATCACTTACGTGAGACGACTGTACATGAACAACAAGCATGCTTTGACACCCCATATCGTCAACATCTGCATGTGTTCCGTGACGAGAACCAGTTTCGATCCGTAGACTCGTTTCTCGATATCCTCGGGAGTGAGTACGATGTGGTCGTCGGGGTTGATGAGGTTGGTAGGTGTGCGAGTGAGGACACTGACGATCGCTAACAGGGCCGTGTAGGTGATCTGCAAACATTAGTACCACTGTTCTATGATCTAGCAGCTAGATGAGAGACACTAACCATTGTGAAAACCATGATGTAGTCATCCGTCAGCATACGCTTGAATGATCCCAACAGCATCCGGCGAGACGTCCTAGGAAAAAGTCAGCAACCACCCGATTAAAACACCCAAAAAGTACACACATTCGCGCCATCACGACAATAACGGTCAAGGCGTACCACGCCCACATCTCAGCATCGAGTGAAGCCATGGCTGCGGATGATATCCAGATACCAGTCTTGAGGTAACCTGAAGAGGGTCTTCACCCAGTTCGAAAAAGCAAAGCGTTCAGAATCCGGGGCATTGAAGATGGAGGAACAGAGGATCTGCAACGCCAGTCAGGGGTGCAGCATTGCTGCAGTTAAAGCCCACGAGATCGGAGCTTTGCAGTGATCAGGAACCACATTACAGGAGCTTTGGCAACGATTAAGACCCAGTTCATCAAGGATTACACGTGGGATAGACCCTGAATCAGCCCATTACAATCCAGCCGGGACATTATCGGAGGCCTTGCAAGTGCATTAGCGTTTCTTAGCGTCGTCAAAGTGTCAAAGCTATCGGTAACCGAGTCAGGCACTTCCCGCCGTCAAACGGCCATGACAGGCCTCAGAACAGGCCAAAGCGCTGTAATATGACGCTATTACGAAACTAGACTCTTAGGCCCGGCGTTACCACCAGCCACGGACCATGAGGCTATTCTTTCTTCGTCTGGACTTGTAGACGAGGTTCCTTTTTGGAAGGTTTCTAGTGGAACTTGCCAAGGTGACCTCACCGTGAGCCCCTGCTAAATGCTATTTCCAGATTGCCTGGCCTTGTGATTGATCGGATCGCGGGTAACTACTACTTTGCGAAGTCGGAGGCTGAGCCCCAGAAGGCTGAATTAAAAATGGGCAAAGGTCCACTTCAAAGTCATCAATTATTTCATGATGCGACAACTGGCCAACATTAGCTGACAGTAGCATAAGCGGCTAAGATAACGAATTCCTTATCGTCATCAGCTCACCGAAGGACTAAGAAAGGGGTCAGACTCCGCGCTCAGACGTGGCTGATTCTAGGCCATCGTGCGACCTGCCAATCTTGGCAGAGGCGCTGTGCCATTGTGTTACATATGAACCTTGATAATGAAAGATAACGCATTTCGACCATCTTACAATAACATGTGACCCCCAGTCGGGAACTATCGAAGCGACTTTCCCGGCGATGTGGTTCAGATCTGGATGGTACCCCGTGG
This sequence comes from Fusarium sp. MBC 119, assembly GCA_030411635.1. NCBI lineage: Eukaryota > Fungi > Ascomycota > Sordariomycetes > Hypocreales > Nectriaceae > Fusarium > Fusarium sp. MBC 119. The sequence continues at coordinate 28,107 of JAPERM010000318.1, read as the reverse complement.
CGATGCGCCCGCAAGATTTCCAGGGGAATAAAAAGTAAAGTGACGAGCTCGGTAGCTCGGGTATCGTGGGAACCACTTTTGAACACGCACGACCCCTGAGGCTTGTCACTTTACTGTATGGAGCAGCTGCGATAAGAGCTTTACGGATTAATTTTTCCGTTCAGGGGCTTGAGGCTCGTCCGATCTTTAGCCGCAAAGTGGGCTTGCTAATTGAGCGTAAAAGAATGGTTTTGATCCGTTGGCAGGTCATCGATTTCTAAAACTTCTAAGTTGGCTTCGCGTCATTTAGATACATCACTATCCGTTAGCAGATTGATGCTACGCCAAGGGCTATAGCTAACGCCCTCTCACTACCTAGAACACTTGAAGAAAGCCAAAGTTGAGGTCGGGAACCAACTCTTCGCACTTGGCACACGAGTCGTGATTTTTTCTGACCAATCGTCTCCCAAGGCGATACGACACAGCTTCATTGAACGTATTCAGTTGGTAGAGAAATATCCTACAAGCGAAAATTCATGTAAAATTGTTATGCCATGGTATGTATATGCGCCAAGGCTACACAACTCGAATGCAGCCTTTTCTCCCTCACCCGTGGGCTTTACGAAAATGATTCTACATATTCAGCCTCGACGCTGCCAACGAGCTTGTTGTTGTGGTATACTTGGAACTGTGGCGTCGCATTACCCAACTCAATTACCAACGCGACTGGGACGCTCCTCCACTTTCCAGACTTGGCAGGACTCGTGAAGCTCTCATGTTTCCTGATAACTGATTTTGGGATATAATGATTGATACGACAGAGCTCCTTCACATCCATGGCCGAAGAGTAGTTAGTCATGCGATTGAATGACTTGAGCCTTTATTTACTATTGACTTACTGTCCTCTTGGCATGACGGTGGATTGTTATCTTGGCAGTGCCCCTCGAGGTAATGCTAATGCCATGTATATTAATGTGCAGTCGTCGTCACTCGGTTACCTTCTCGCCCTACGAAAATCATCAAAGATTTTCCTAACGAAAAAAAAAAACACTGACAAGTGATGGGGAGAGTCTGGACACATATGCTTACTCTGTATAACAGTCATTGCATTGCCGCCGAGCTCTATAACTTTTGGTCGCCACACATGAGTACCGATCGGACAACAGATGCGTTTCAGGATCAAATGGAACGCTGATCTCCACACCATGGCTGTACTTGGAGATACGTCCAATGACAGTTGATGTCATCGCAGTCAACAGTCCTGCACCTGAAGCCAGAGAATTGTGATGGGCGTGTTCGAGACCCCAGGAGCCAAGCGCCTCTACAAATGGCAGACCATCTACCAAAAGCTCTGTAAGAACAAAGTGCTAAATCCGACTAGCAATGTGGACTCAGGCTCCGTCAATTTGAAGCACGGCGATATTGTCAGACGAGTACGATTTTCGAGTCAGTGATGGAGGCTTTTGCTGGGCCCAAACCCGCCCACTAGAAGAATGGCTTCATCATTTAAAGTGTTCCGCTTGACTTCGAAAATCTGGTTCTGTACCAATGTGTCGATCTGGCCACAAACGTAGTCAAAGATAGTTGTCAGCATCGTTCTGCAAGCATCTGTGCTCCAAATTCAGTAGCATTTTCTTTTTGTCGCGATCCTTGAGACGGTTATACTGGCCTTCTCCGATAAGCGTCTTGATATACTTCTCAAAAGCGATGTCAAGACAAACAGAGCCACAGAGACCGCCTTCGGTCGTTGGTACGAACATCAGCGGGGAAATTATATTGGCAAGGATGCGTACCACCGCCGATCGCACCCTCTTCCAAGGCTTCAGTCTGTTTACCTTGTAACTAATGAGGTCCTAGCCTCTGTTAGCAAATGAATCAGTAGCTGAATACGAGAGATCGCTACGTACCATTAGCGGCGCCACATACGACAAATGCGTCACCCTCCTGTTGATGTTAGCTCAGTTTCCATCAGTAGGCGAAATGCCAGTGCATACCTGCAGTATGTTGTCTTCAGCCTTATCTCGCCGTGTTGCTAGAGCCGCTGCCTCAGGTTCTGTCACTGGTCGGACGTCAGATGGCAGACCTGATGCTGTAGCCGCCTTGAATATCTTGTCCTTGGCCACATGAGACCACATCGCAGATACAGTCAGAACAATATGAACTGTAACGTTGTTCTCCCAATGGTCATCCAAAACATGCTTGCGGATATCCTCTTTGGTGTATTTCCAAACTTCCCCGAGGTAATTTTACCGAGAAGCTCAGTGCTCTGGCGAACCTGCTGGGTAGTGTCGGAGTATCTGGAATCTGACTCGAGAAGAATCTTGAACCAGCAAACGATTCATCAGTGAGGCCTACAAGGTAGCCCCAGTTATCGATGCGACCATCATTGTACGATAGCGTGGAGGGCAATTTGTCGGCATTGGCGTTAGTCGCTAATGGGTTGGGCCAGTCATTGATGAGTAGAATTTTCGTCTGTACTTCATTTAGGACCCACGAAACACCAGAGTGGCTATCATTCAAGATCATTCGTTGAGGATTTGTGATTTCCTTAGATTTAGACTACCTAAGTCATACCAAAGTCTATGCCTACGATGATTTCTGAGCGAAAAGAAGCTGTCATGTTGGGCAAGAAAGACAAAGTGGCGTACTTGGACTTATCCCCCAGACACAGATAGAAGCGTTGGGAGATGCCAGTACTTGGATCCTCTGAGTGGAAGTGGAGACAAAGACTCCCGAGACTATTGTGACGAAAACAGAGCCCCAGATAATCCGCTTCGACTATCTCAGCTAAAATTTCCCTGTTGAAGTAACGAATTAATGCATTTTCAGCGTTTCAAACATGTGTAGAGTGGCTGAGTGGGGTTGAACTGCGAATATTGTCACAAAACACACTACACCCACCAGATGGACTTGACCGGTCCAATGTGTAACCTAAGCTTGGGTACCGGTGGATTTGGCCCGCCAGTTCTAACATCCCGGTCCTTTGTGTTCGCCCAAGCTTACTAGTAACCACACTTTTTGTAAAAGTCTCGCTTGGGCTCGGGATGCACCTTCAGCTGCATGAGACATGTTTGAGATCATGGCAATGATCGCCACAATTTGCTATTTTTAGGCTTCAACGCATTTCTGTGTGGCCAGTTGTGTCAAGGCAGCTCTTCTGCCCGCAGTTGGGGGGCTATGGTCACAATAAAATCCCAAGATCGAATCCCCGACCTAACGCTGGATATAGATAAGCTTGGAATCTGTGCTCTTAGCAAGCTTCCGGGTCAGTTTAATCAATCCACATCTCAAGTTTAACATCCATAATTTGTTCTATCATGCCATCAGATGAGTTGTCGAAAGCGCCCGGTGGCGCGAACGACGTAAAGGAGAATGAGATGAGTATGATAGTTGCTGTGGGTGTTACTGGTTTATGAAAAAGCTACCTCATCAATCGACTTGCTGGACGTGATGCTGTCCAAGAAGGAGAAAGACTTGGTTCATGTGAGTATAACCTCAAGGCATAAGAATGGCATACCTGATCAGTTTAATAGGTACGCAGACCTGCCAGATTACTCGTTGTTGAACTCCTCATGCTTATTGAGAGGTGAGTGGCTTCTAAGTAGAGAGGCATATAAAAACGGAAATATATTACATCTTTCTACGAGGTCACGAAATAGGAGCTGATGGGGGTATTTATAACATTCTTTTGAGTGATAAGCAGGCCCGACTTCCCACCCCTGTGTAGCCTCTGACGTAAAAGCTTAGTAGCGAAAGCTCTATTTTTAATGTGCATATTCTTATCAAGGAGGTTTCGTCCTATAATTGAACCTTTTGTTCTCACACATCTCAGGAAAGTGCCTTTCAGACTTCTCGCAGTTAGTATAACATGTGAACATGTCCTGAGTTGGAGTGTTAATGAGTTGCATTTACTTTGGGCACCAGGGGCAGTATAGGCAATCATGAATGATAAGGAGTAGGAACGGAATGAGCGTCGAAGAACTTTTTATTCTGTCTCGTACATTGGCTAATAGCTGTCTAGCTCTGGGCGCTCTAGAGTGTTTCTCCTTAGATTTCCGAACTGCCGCGTTTTAACAACCATACTTGAAGGGGTATATAAGTTCTGATGAGCTATGTTCCGGGAAGCGACAATGTTGGGCGACCCGGGATCAAGGCCTGGGATGGGGTTACCGGGTGGGGTCACAAACGCTAATATAAAGCGACGGCGATGACGGCCGAGTCAACAAACGGTGGTTCCTTGAAGAGCAATGATTTGTTTGTTTGGAGGATAGCCCTGGCTTCAAGCCTCACTCCAGGGGTAGCGAGCACAAGGGAGAGACTGAGTATATAAGGGCGCTAAAGCTCTAGTATAAAGACGAAAATTAAAGATAGTAGGTCTATAGAAGTAAGGGATAGATCCGAAAAAAAAAATATATTATGTGATTTCGCTGGGTGATGAAGAAGCTAAGTTTGGGCGCTTAAAGATAATGCCGCGAAAGAGAGTGCTGCGCTCTGAATAGATATATATGGTGCTTTTTTCCCCCTAGGGAGTCGTGACTGGAAACCCAATGGCTTAAGAACCCGGGGACCAAGTCAGGTTAATCGAAGGTTTCGGGGGAATCACAAGTCAATAATACGTAAGGTTCATGACACAGTAGCTTGAACACAATGCTCTTTGCTCTTCTGGCGACGTACCCTTCGACTATCCCAGGTTTGCTCCACACTCTAAAGTTGGCTTAAACAACGAGAACCCTACAACAGTCTCTTGCAAGGATGCCATAAATCTTCACACCTATACTTTCTCCTCTCTTCTGGCACACCATCCTCGGTAACTAATCTTAAGGTATTCGCACCTGTATTCACGCTCTTGGGGTGGGGACGTAATGTATTCGTAGGTAGAGTCTACATACAGGCTACCACTCATTTAGACCCATTCAAACACGTCTCGTTATCCTCTTACATTCATCAACGTTGCCATATCCGACACCCATGTTTGTAGCCGATGGTGGAAGTAGACTCCACCAATGCCATCTTGGGGCCGCGGATTAAACAAGAGCGGTCGATCACACTCCGCGCAATGTAATCCGGTCGACAACACGGTGTTGCCAGCTTGAACAGCTCAGGGAGCGAGGTCAAGAATGGCTGGGGGCAGACAAGTCCGAAAATTGCGACAACGGTCCATCGTGCCCCCGTGTTGCTCGACTGAAGCCAAACTATATCGTTGGCATAAAGGGCGGTGGTCATTAAGACTCCGCCCCAGTGCGGCTATGGTGGCGAGAAGATATCGGCGGAGATGACCGAGAGGGTTCTTGTAGACTATCTTGAAGGTGGTTGATACGATAAGGGGTGCGAGCATAAGTGCATCTGCTTGAACGCAGAAAGGGCATCCGGAGACGAGGGGAGGTGTACGGCACCATCAACATGCTGTGCCCTGAATTTGTCAGGTTTCGCAACGGGTGGGAACTTTAATTTGAGGGATACGTGATCGCTGTCGTATTCAGGCTGTCTGAACGATCTAACGCTGTCGAAAGAGAGCCGGATAACGTGGGTGTAGGATGCTTGGGAAACTCGCGAGTTTAATACGGTCAGGGACTCTTTAACTGGGCCGTAGTCGAGTTGTCACTTAGTGAGCCCCGCCTCGTAGAAAGTGGTCTCTTGGTTGTGGTAAAGGTAAAGGACTGAGCAACTTTGGGCAAAAAGGACGGCTCGTTAACGACGAATGAGTAGACGGAGAACGGCTGAACATTTTGGCAGCAAAGGTCGGCGAGGAAGGGTTGGTCGAGAGTGTGGATGAGAGTGAAAAGACGGTTCGTTAACGGCGAGGAAGTGGTCGGATGATGGTCGGTCATTTCTCCGGCAGGACCGGCGAGAGGGTATCAATTGAGACCGTGGATAGGAGAGGGAAAACGTTCAGTTCCTGTCGCTCCTTCATTCAATGGGTCGGATGGTATACTCGGACGGCAGTAGAGGAGGGTCGATGAACACCTCGTGAGAAGATGCGACAGGAAAAGCTGAGAACTCATCTCGTCCGAGGTGGGATGCGTTTTAGACGACACCACCAGCTAGACATATAACATTAGCTTCGCATAGCAAACCACGAATGGGTAGAACCTAGAAAGGGGGACTGCAGCCGATGCTAGCCAGAGATCCGCAAAAGGTCGTCACAAGAGGCAGTTTCCGATTTCCGGCGAAGAACGAAGTGTTGGCTGGTCGTTGGCAGCCTGGCAGCCCACTTGAAAGTATTGCTCGTACTTGCATCTAGAAATCAGAAGCCACACCAATTTCGTGGGTATCGCAGATACAGGACGCGTCCACAGGAACTACAGAAAAGGAAATTTGGTAAAAGAGCGAGAAAGGAGAAGAAAAGAGAATAACGTAGGGTACGTTTGACCGATGATGAAACTGTAATGCAAGACGTGCTGAAGACAAGATGATACGATGAAGCAGGGTCTCGATCCTCAAGCCATGGGCAGGTTATGACTCGAAAGCACACTTCCCTTCGACCGAACTAGAAGGCTAGGGTTCTAGGCCAGAGTGGCCTCTTAGTAACGGCAGCACCACGACAGACGAAGGATGGGGTATATCGTGGCGAGGAGCTTAGTGGTTTGAGGACAAGCCTTGAAGTCAAACGTGGCATAAGGGTATTGCCATGAAGAGTCATCACTCACCTCAGAACAGGTTACTCGTCACTGTGGACTTGACTTTTTTGTAAGGATAGAATGTCGCAAAGCTGGGCTTCTTGGGGTGGAATCAACCAGAAGAAGGCAATGAAGATTGTCGCAATGTTAAACGATGTTAGGACTACGGGCAAAATGGGTTATATTTGGAGGCTGACTACCACTTGACGCGAACGTTAGTATCGAAGAATAAGTGTGTACCACCCTGTCATCTGAAAATTAATCCTAGTGGTCTTACACCACGCCACTGGTCCCCCGAATTTACCGTGACACAGCAAGAACCGATATTCCAAGGACCGTAGAGCCGACCTCGCCTTGAGGAGTAGCACGGCGAGATGCGATAAAGGCTGGTATCTGCGGATCCAGTCTCGGTTAGCGTAACGGGACTGTCGGGGGACGCCGTAGAGCCAACCAGTAAGCTCAAGTTGAGCCTCGGTCGAGGATCTCCTTCGTTGTCGCCGATGCGCCCACCGTAACGATCCGCTGCGACAACCTAGGGGTCTTCACGTCAGTCAAGCGTTTGAGCCGGTCGAAATGACCTTGTGCTTACACCTCATTATCCCAGAAGCAGCATGCTAGCCGGCTTGACTGCTGTCGTCTTTCCGCGAAACCTAGCTTCGATGATGCGATTGTGCTGAGCTGCTGGCCGTGATAGCTGTAAGGGCGTAGTGGCAAGGAGTCGGGTGCGGCAAGGAGGAGTAGGTATTTCTTCATACAACAGAAGCTTCCAAGTCTTTCCAGAGCCATAGCCAGCAATGAATCGTTCTTAGGCAAACCCCGTGGTGGAAAAGCGATGTTGGTGGCCGTCATTCTTCATGAAGGGTCGAATGGGTGGTCGCGTCCTGCTGGTCAGTGGCACGATTAGAACGGAGAACCACAGATTGCTTTTCCCGCCTAGGAGCCTGTTGTATCTATCGCGTAAGATAGCGATGGGGTTCTGGTTCGGATTGTGGTGTCGAGACTCAAGTCAAGCTGGGACTTGGAGGGATGCCCATTATGGCGAACACTGAAGGCGAGCCCTATCTCTGTGGAAATGATGGCCACAGAAGACATCATCAGCTAATCGCAGAAAGCGCTTCGAGAGCCGAAAGCGTTTCCGGATGGATTTCGATGGGGAAACGCTTTGTCTTCATTTTGCAGAGACAAAGAGTGAGACGGATTCATCGTGAGTAAGGGCTTGGTGATGCTGGCGGGCACGTTCTAAGTCGCCTGGTCGTTTTATTAGTCATCAGCGAAGACCGCTCCCCAAAGCCACTGCCCTGGGATCTGTGTACAAGTGTCAGTGATGATAGATGCGTTGCACGAATTGAATTTTTCTTTCGGTGCACAATATCAGCGGAAATAGACTGTGGGTGGCAATGGCCCCGACTCGCTTGCGCAAAGAGGACACTCACTGAAAAGAGGGGACGATAGCGTGGTCCAAGCGATCTTGAAGTTTCGATAGCTTCTCCGTGTTATCGCCATGACTGTTCTATCTATTCTTTCCCAGTCCACAGTCACCTAGTCCTGGATTTCACATCAGGACGAGCACAGTTGAGTAGATTGCACGTACAGGTGGGTTCGAATCACGACCGCTCGAGCAGCTGACGCAAAAGCGGCAAAAGGTATTTCGGGAAAGGCAATAATTGCTTCGCTCGTAGTGAGCGTCGCATGCAAATTTCAAGGTTTTAGCAACTATGCAATGCACGTAGGTTCCTTGGCTGATGTCTAATAAGCCTCCATTCCATCCGACGCTCTCAGCTTAAAACAATGGGTTACTAGGTAGTCGCCGAATTAGCGCCTAAGTCAAAAGCGAGACTCTGCATCAAGTCAATTACCAGCAGGAATAAGGCTTGTTGCACGGTGGGTTTAAATGAAATATAATCACTAAGAATGTCATCATTGCGTTGGTTTCGGGAAATTAACGTTTATTGCTGTCGATTGATACACCTAAAACCCTCCCTTTAAAGCATACCGTGCATAAGGTTACTATCCTCGCAATCAAGGTTACACAGAGCGGCGAAGGTCGCTGACTCACTCTGATTTGGGCAATATTTATTGCTTTAAATGCGCTCGTCTCTCCCCATTTCTCATCTCTCCCAAGTCCATCCATCACCCGCCCCATCATATTATTCCAGGTCATTTACGGAAAGTCGTACGTTTACATCTTGACTACGATATGGCTTCATCCACGTTCCACCCCTTCCCAAGACTACCGTTTGAAATCCGGCAGCAAATTTGGGGAAAAGCATGTCTTGAGTGGCACGAAGACCGTGGTGGATTGCATTACATTAGTCTCGATTCAGACAGGCAACTTGCCCCTTTCAATTGCTGTTGGGATACCACAGGTCCAAATCATAAGTCCGCCCACATGTGGCACGCAGGTCTTTGGAGGGCCTGTAAAGAGTCCCGAGATGTTGTCGCTAAACAATGGCATAACGAAGGATGGCCCGACGACCAAGAACGAACGGAGTACTTGCATTTCGGGGATGTTATCCTCTTCAATTCAAAGACGCCGAAAAGACGAGAGGCGATAGTTCATACTAAAGGGGACTACGAACCCTGGCATCTTATCGTTGACCACTATCAAGATATATTCTGTATCAGAGCAGACAATTGGGAACCTTTGCTAGAAAACTGGAAACCTATCTGTCTGACCGCTTGCGACCAATACGGCTTTTACGACTTCTTTCATCTGCTGAAAGTCGGTCTCGAATTTGACCCTGCTTGGAGCCATTCGATTTCAAGCCAGGACTGCTATCACCCGTTTCAGAAATACCCTGCCTCCTTGGCCTTTCTCATGGGAATGCTCTTCGATCTGGCACCCGAGAAGTTGATGTTGCCTAAGATCCGGCTTATCGATGACAATGCACGCTGGATAGAAGACAGACCCAACCAACGTGAGGTGTTTTTCGATTGCGATCACGATTATGTTGAAATTGATGTTGGTTACCATCGTCCTTCACGACACATCGTTGGGGGCAGTTCTATTCTCGATTTTCTGGACCAGCTGGATAGGCTACTCTCGGGAGCTTTAGGTGGGATCCATTACAGAAACGATCGTCTATTGGAACTGGAAGATCATTGGTGCGACAGATTCTCTGTCCAGGAGATGCTTATTGTTGTTGTTCGGCGAGACAATCAGGTTACGAAAGGAGAGGCTTAATATATTATATTGTTGGTGAATGGAATTTACATGGAGTGTAAATGCAACGTAAATGGTCAGGTCACTACTGATCTAGCTATTGAGCCCCCGCTGTTGGTAGTTAAAGGCATCACTGAAAAATTAGTGAGGACAGCGCCGCCCTGGTCTGATATTGTTATATGTGGGTGGCCTAGCGGTTCAGTGGAGCGTGAGGGTCGCAAGACGTGTTCTTTACAAAGGTTAAAGGCAGGCCCTTGTACCTTATTAGAGCCTAATAGCAAGTTTAGTAGCGTCTGAGATTGGGGGAAATTTTGTCACCTTCTTTGTTATTGCTAAAGCAGGACTCTCCTTTACCCCAAAGGCTCAAGGCATATCTCGCAGCTTATATCATGCAGCAGGTATTTCATTTGCCCTTATCTGTGCGATCAGAAAACTCGTTTTTACCTCATATCTCTAACAAGCATCTATGATGTTGCATTTACTAGATAGCTTGGGATAAATTCAGAGCGCATCTATCATTTATTTACCTGATTCAGGACACTTCACTTCTTAAATCTGGCCCGTCGTGCGTCAGCGAATGTTCAACACTGTAGGGAATCTGTCACGACCCGGATCCTTTCGCCCCAAACCCAGGCTTCTAATTGGTCTGAATGAGAATAAAGATCTGATACCTCCGATAAAAAGCTGCAATTCCTTCGTGAAAAAAGACACAAAGGTCAACGCGACTGGTGGGTGGGGGGGGGGGGGCTTCCCCTGCCGTTATGAATAGCTTTAGTTCCCTTCCACCGGTGAGTGTGTACCCCGGATTGCCAGGGCTAGCAAAGCATCTCTACGAAAGGATTTGATATGCTATATCGATGTATTCCCTCTGAACAGCGAGGTATGTGTATTCCCCTTTTAATCATCAGAAATCAGGTTTAATTTGAAATGTACTAGATAAAACTCCGCTTCCTCCATGACGACCCGACTCTTATCACTCGCGTCCAATGGTGAACCAAGTGTTTCATCCCTACCCGCCTGCTCGCTCGCAATTCAATCAACCTATATCATAGGGTACGTGATTCAATAGTCCTTGACACGGCAACGCAATAGGTTATCACCACGACCGCGAAGGTATACGACACAATGGGATTTGGCGCCTTGACTCGCCACGCCAATAACTGTGCTTCCACGAGCCTCCAAGCCAAGGACAATTCGATCTCGACACGCTTTAAGGTCCTCTCATCTTTCCCACCTCTTCATAACCGTGAAAACGCATCCGCTACCACGCGTCGTATCACGCCGCGCCATATTACGAAGACCACTTGTGACAATACTAGCAATACTCTGAGCAGTCGAGCCCTTGTCGGCTTGAGCGACACTAGAAATAACGTTACAATTCGAAGGTACCCACCAGTAGGTACAGCTGAAACCTGAGATTGATCATGTCAAACCCTTCAAATTCTGCCTCGACGACCTTTCACGAGTCATCTTTAAATTTCCGCTGGCCGCTTGCTCTGCCGACGCAGAACCCATTTGCCTCCCACTATCGCCCACGCACGCTCTCGCTGAAGAACCTTTGCCCATCCACTTACACAGCCAGCCAGCCTCTGTGCTCCTTGGTCTTTAGTCCGACACTATGGATCCTCGAGTTGAATCCTACCATCCTCCACAATATCATTGCCTTCGCCGTATTAAGACCCCCGGCTATCATCACGGCTCACGGCTCACGGCTTGAACTTATCGTGCTCTATTCCAACGACCAGGGGAACCATCGGCTCAACGAATCATGGTACCTGTGAACAGCATGCCGACCTCCATTGATTGACACAATGAACACGACCGCTGAATGTCAACCTGCCACTCCATTGTCACCCACGTGCGAGATTAATGCTGTGCTGGCACGGTGCTTTCTATGGGTGTACCGGGGACAATCTCCACCATCCCTCTGGCTTGCGGGATGTGACAAGGGTGTTGGAAGTAGCGAATAGTGGATGCTGTCTATATGGCCAAGTTTCATCCAGCCTCTTTCACCCTCGCGACCGGCCGTCGTTGCACAAGAGTTCCAGGCTAGTAAGTAGAAACAATATATATCACGAGTCAAACGGCAGGATATGACGGCCTACTCACACGGTATTGGCGGTAACTGGTGCATTGAACCAAGAAGTCATACAAAGATAAGTGGTCACATATGTAGTCTCGAGCATCGTAAGGGCACAACTGAGATGGTGGCATTGCCAAGTCCTCTAGAATTTGCGCCATATCCTATGCCCATGGCCTTAACATGCTCAAATCTTGGCAACAGCTTGTTACATCGAAGCTTACACCCACCATGGCTTTGTTTCGCCCTACTCGTTTGTGCCAATCCGAGTTATACCGATGTCGGAAAGTTGAGGGCGCATCGCTATAATTCCGTCCTTTCGAGCACAATCCATCTGAACAGGCCCACGAGGTCTTATCACTGCCAAAAAACCAACGCCATCGTAGTCTGTACGACTAGGGGTGACAAAAACGCAAGGGACGTAGGAAATTCGAAGGGCGCAAGGCGTAATCGCTAACGGCATTAGCGATTATGCGCGGATCTTTTTGGCATAACAGCATTAGGATCTATTGCCGGGCTAGCATGCTGCCTAGCCCATTACATATGATTTTATTAATCTTCTTCTAAATTAATAATATATTCTACTACCTATACTTGATAATTATTTTATGAGTTTAGTGAAATAAATTACTATTTAATAGCTACTTAAAGATACTAGGATAGCTCACAGGGCAAAACCCTCCTCTTCGCCTATTCCAGTCATATAAGAACGTAACAAGTTGAAGTTACGCCCGCTGTCTGGCACTAAATGTTAGACGAATACTTGGCATTGAGGGAATTTTCCACTACCCCAATGTCCAGCAGCTGTGGGGTATAATCCGCTAATGATATGACGCTGATGGAGCCTCGTATCGCAACATGGCGTTTGAAAATCAGGGTTGTTTAGGGAGCTAAGCGAATCTGTAGGAGTCTAGAAAGATCGGTGCACGTAACCCACAGTGCTCTAACTTAGGTTCTCGCACTAAAATTAACCTTAACTCAAGTCCAGCAACCACATCGGTACTAGCAGGAATCAGTACAGCAACAACTACACTGTGCTAGTGCCAAAACAGGTGGTTTCCACGATTACAAGACGGATTCTCATTCGTCACTTTAGGTCTTCCGGTTCCCCTCCAAGAGCAGACTACTTGTTTTAGTGTAAAGCGGCTCGTGTGCTGTTATTGCGGTTTTCTCACTGCTCGGGGCCGCATCAAGTCTCGGAACTCCGAGCCACTAGAAGAGCCAATGACACTTGAACATTGTATCGCACTATAGCAATGACAAGCGGGAGATAGCGAGGTTTGAGTCCCATTGCCCCGTGGGGTAGCAGACTCCGCAAGACTGAAAGAGGTGGAAAGTTCGTGGATTTGGATGTGAGCCAGCCCCATAGGATGGTCCATACAGGGGGTATTGCGTTTGTCGGACCCGCATAATACTGGAGAACACACAAGTGCTCGGCATTGCACCTGTAATATGGTCACTTCAAGTATAAATGAACGGGGCCCTCGCACATAATCTATAGAATTCCTCCACACAGGCCACTTCTGACTATTCCAGAGGCGATTATATCACTCTTGAGTGGCAAGCTTATCCAAGATCTTATCGCCCCAGTGTCAATTGGCCAGGAACGCCATGGCCGATGTAGAGAAGCCTCCATTTGCGGTTGAGGCCGAGAAGGCCGACAACACCACGATTGAGTACGAACGTGCTCAGCTCCTGGCTCATCTACCTGACCCCGATGCCGGGAAGACCGCGGAAGAACGTCAAGCTATTGTGAGTAATGTTGTGGGCGTCTTACATGTCGAAGAATAGCCGGGCTGACCCACTGAGTGTCGAAAATAGGAAAAGAAGCTTATGTGGAAGGTTGATATGGCCCTGATTCCATGGCTTTCATTCCTATACCTTCTGTCTTTTCTCGATCGAACCAACATCGGAAACGCTCGCCTAGCTGGCCTCGAAGTTGATCTTGGAATGGTTAAGGGGGATTACAATAACGCATTGACGATCTTCTTCGTCTCATACGCTGTTGTCGAACCCGCAACTAATGCATTGCTCAAGAAGATTACGCCTCGTTTATTCTTCACGCTTATTATTCTCGCATGGGGACTTATTATGACTCTTATGGGCTTCGTTACTAATGTGGAGGGTTTACTTGCTGCTCGTTTCTGTCTTGGAATGGCTGAAGCAGGACTTTTCCCTGGAGTCAACTATTATCTCCCCTGTTGGTATAAGAGCTCTGAAATCGGCATTCGTTCTTCTGTCTTTTTCTCAGCCGCTGCACTGGCAGGATCTTTTGGAGGCTTACTTGCAGCAGCCATCGCCAAAATGGATGGCATTGGCGGAAAGACCGGCTGGGCCTGGATCTTCATCTTAGAAGGCCTTGCTACTGTCGTGGCTGGTCTGGCCTGCTGGTGGCTTGTCTTTGATTGGCCAGCAACGGCAAGCTTTCTGAGTGATGATGATCGCATTCGAGTCCAACGTCGCTTGATTATGGATCGTCAAGGCCGAACAGCTGAGGATTTCGATAAGAGGCATATTCTTACTGCCCTCAAGGATTGGAAAACATATGGATATATGGCTGTCTATATGGGCTGCCTTACGCCTCTTTATGCCTTTTCCCTCTTTCTCCCAACTATCATTGCCGGCATGGGACACGCAGGCACAAAAGCTCAGCTTCTCTCCGTGCCCCCCTATGCGGTTGCAGCCGCTCTGACCATCGCAGTGGGATTTTACGGCGACAAAACCCGCCAGAGAGGCTACTGCAATATTGCTGTTGTACTGCTGGGAGTTGCGGGCTTTACTATGCTTATAGCAACGTCTGACCCGACATTGCAGTACATCGGCGTATTCCTCGGCGCAGCAGGGATATACCCTACGATTCCCAACACTCTATCATGGTTGAACAATAACACCGAGGGGTCCTTGAAGCGGGCATTTGTGCTGGGTGTAGTCGTGGGCTGGGGAAACCTTAACGGCGTGGTGTCGTCAAATATCTACCTGCTTCGCGAGAAACCCCGTTACTATACGGGGCATGGTGTCGTCCTTGGTTATCTCGTTGTTTTCTTGCTCGGTGGATCCATTATGATGCATCTGGGGCTTCGAAAGATGAACAGAGACCGAAGACTTGGTAAGATGGACGCCAAGTGGGACAGTTTGACGGAGGAACAGAGGTGGATCCAGGGCGATCTGCGACCCGACTTCAAATACACTCTATAGATCCACCGGGTAAGCTCAGAACATAGGTCATGATTATCTAGCGACAGGGCTCTGTTCACATGGGAATAGACAAACCTTCATGGGCGGAGTAGATAGAGCCGATCTAGAGCCCATTGCCAAAATATTATTATGCAACATTGCCGACCAAACTCATATAGGAATGATGATTTACTCCTTGTTAAAGCAAGGGTTTCGCCGCTCAGGGTTGCATGCGGCGCCTTAATGATTGTTTTAATCGCCCTTCTTGGCGATATTATGGTGACGTTATCTTCAGTAATACAGAAAATGGGCCTGAGGATATTTCAGTTTACCAAATTTATGGGTTGTAATCTAAACGTCTTCTCACTCGCCCGCTGTATTCTTAGTCCTAATTTTCACTTCGCAATGAGCTTCCTGTCGAGAATTATTTTCTGATGGGTGAGGTATATATAAGGTTCGCAGCTCTCGCCAATACAATACGATCTCTAGCAAGCTGACCACAATCCATGCCACCATGAGAGCTCAGAATATCATTCTTACTTGAGTACTTCGACACTCAGCTGGTGCTTGACTTTTGCCCGAGAATGTCCACCCTTCGATGAACAGAGATAATTTAACTGCTATAAGATGACAGTGGTCTGGATTTCAGAATGGAGCCCGGTTGTTGCAGCCAAACGTACGGCTTTGTGGAAGGGCTTCCATGCCTGTGACAACGGATGGCTGGTGGTGTATACTAGGAAATTTATCATCTGTTACTTCTCACCTCTTTCGTGAGTTTCTTGGTGGAATGTCTTAACTACTGACCCCTGGAGTTCTCGGCCGTATTGTTTGCAGTGGGAGTATGAGCCACTCCCAACGGCATTGAACCGCATCCCAAGGAGTCTAAAGGATAAGTAGTCATTCTTAACCCTCTTGAACTTTTTAAGGTTATGTCGGCTTCTACACCGGACATAACTGGAATATAGTGTAGAGAGTGGAGTAGGGGACCAAGAATTATTGCCCCGAGGGAACTCCAATCTCTAGTCTTGCAGATCATGAAACACGTGGTAGACCATTTCTATGGTGCCGAGGTACCCCTCAAGAATCATATTGGTTAGCTTGATTAAGATCGACCCAACGGAAGCGGAGTCGGGTCGAGAGGGGTGGACCGGCCTATCTCCTCTCCGTCGCACTCCATACATTCTCGCTACGTTTCGCTTTGAAACACCCTCCCCGGACTCCGCGGGCGGTACTCGAGCAACAGGTCATATCTATACGGTCATTATAGCTTGAGGAAGTTTTTGTGTAGGGTGGGTTTGTGTATATATACAGTGGACTTTATTATCTCCAGATCTATAGTTCATCCATTCCAGTCTACAGCTGCATCCATTCGTATACGGCTTCTGTCAACTTAAGATTTCATTGATTTTTCCCAATAACTCTTCAACATGGCCAAGACTCCTGAGTGTTTTCACAACGTTACCTCACACTATGACATCGTCATCATCGGTGCCGGCATCTCAGGCATCAACACTGCCTACCGCATCCAGACTGAATTGCCAAACAAGTCTTGGATCATCCTCGAAGCTCGCGACGGTATGGGTGGAACATGGGACTTGTTCAAATATCCCGGTATCCGCAGTGACAGCGACTTGTACACTTTTGGCTTCGCTTGGAGGCCTTGGAATTCTACCAAGTCAATTGCCGACGGAGATTCCATCTTGGCATATCTAAAAGAATGCGCAGATGTCACGGGTATTTCAGACAGGATCCGGTTCAAGCATCGAGTCAGCTCTCTCAATTGGGACTCCAAAAGGAGCTCTTGGAATATCGCTGTAACTCAGGACAACGACACTACTATAAAGAAGTCAATCGAATGTCAATGGGTAGTGTTTGGAACAGGATACTACAACTATGACAAGGCCATGCCTTCCAATATCCCGGGGATCGAGAATTTCAAGGGCGATGTCATTCATCCTCAGTTCTGGCCCACGGACTATGACTACAGTGGGAAAAGCATCACCGTTATTGGCAGTGGCGCCACAGCCATTACTCTGCTCCCAGCTTTGGCTGAAAAGGCTTCTCACGTCACTATGCTCCAACGGACCCCGACCTTCATTCTCTCCCAGCCTGAAAAGGATAGGGTGGCTGGCCTGATCCACCATATTCTTCCAAGCTTTATAGCTTCCAGAATCATCCGCCTGAAATGGATATTCATGTCTTTGTTCTTCTTCAAATACTGCAGGGCATTTCCAAACGCAAGCCGTAAACTTCTGCTTTCAGAGACCAAAAAGCAACTGCCGTCGCACATCCCGGTTGATCCTCATTTCAGCCCACCATACAATCCGTGGGAGCAAAGGCTGTGTTCTTGCCCGTCCGGAGACTTTTTCAAGGCTTTGTCGGATGGAAAAGCAAGCGTTGTCACAGATCATATTGACAAAATTGGCGATGATGCCATCCATTTACGAGATACCAAACAGGCTCTCCGACCTGATATCATCGTCACTGCCACTGGTCTTGATGTTCAACTCTTTGGTGGAGCCAACATCACCATCGATGGTGAGAGAACTAACTTGGGTGCCAAACATACCTGGAGAGGAGCGATGTTAGAAGGAATCCCCAATGCATTCGCAATCATTGGCTACACAAACGCGTCGTGGACTCTGGGAGCTGATGTCAATGCAACTGTTTTCACACGAATCGTCAATCATGCGGATGCGAGGGGAGCGAAGGTTGTGGTACCTACTGCAAGTGAGAAGTTGGGAGAGATTCCACTCTTGAACTTGAACAGTACTTATCTAAATAGAGTCCAGGATGAACTCCCCAAGGCCGGTGATAAAGGGCCATGGAAACCGAGGAATGATTATTGGAAAGACGTGTGGACTGCTAAGTTTGGGAGTATCGAAGATGGTTTGCACTATACCTAGGTGACTTGAAGGAAGTTATAAGATAGTACTTGCTAATGAAAGGAGTGGGAATGCATGGTAATGAATGGATGGTTCTACAAAGTTCCGATGTCTATACAGCCTGCAGGGGTGAGGGTGTTAGACTGGTACACCAGCTACACGCTGTGGCTATTAGTTTCATAGGGACGATTTATGATGATGACGTCCCATAGGCAGAGAGGACAAATGAGAATTGTTATCTCCTTTCCGCTGTGGCGAAGATACGGACAGATTCTGACACCCCCGTGGCCTATACTATGCATGGTGAAAGCGGAGAGGTTAATGGTGATTGGCCAGGTAAAGCACTTTATGTACCGGTATGGAGCGTGGGAACAGACGAACCTCGGCTCAACTTACGATGCCTGCCCTGATCGTTAGTGTGGATTGTCTCATGGGAGGAAGAGTAGGCAGCCTTTTATAACCATTGCAGGAGAGATTTAGAGTCACAACGCAAAAAGAAGCTTTAAAAGCTTAAATTAGGTTATAGTGGGAGTATAAAGTATTATGCTTAAATTGCGAATATACTGCGTTCTTTATTATAGCTAAAGCATACCTTTTGGAAAGGCAGCAATATTACATTGAATGTTTATCGCATTGTTTCTGACTAATGCAAGGTCTTTATGTGAATTCTATGATCTTATCTATATCTGTTTATATTCTTTGAGACCGAACTGAGTTATACCCTCGGCCTTTTCTGACTCTTCTCATGGCCTTTGCACCGAAGAGAATCGGTAGGTCCGGTCCCGCGGAGCCCGTTAGTTGACAGTTAGCCCATCTTCCGTCTCCGTCGGCGTAATAGGTCGACATGCATCAAAGCACAAAGCAAACTACCGAGGCTTTCTTGGTCATAGATTTTTGGATATCTGAATTACATGACATCTTATAATTGATGTAGAATGTAATGCAGAGACCTTTAACTATTCAATATTCCCTCCCGCTTGATTCCACTTGATCAACCAAACCTTTACCTGTTAATATCAATAAGTCAGCGCCAAATGATGTTCTAATCTCCAGCTCATTCATACCCACAGAGCTTATTATAGTTTCAGTTTTTAAGATAAGCAAGAACCCGAGCGACCCACCTCCCGGTATTGTCGCTCCTTATATAGCTTTATTTTAGTTTATTAAAATGAGATATAAGAAACAAGTAAAGAAGAATTGTTATATAATAGATATTGATTTACTTGTGAAAGCGATATATTATGTCTGATGCCCTGTGATTATCCGCCTAACAGACAAATAACCGTATACCACTTAAGACGACTCAGCAAGAGTTTTAAGGGATTGCAGCCAATCTTCATGATTGACCTGCAGGTTCTTTTGGACGCGCCCGCCGATGGCAGATAAGAGCAATCCCCTCTGCACCTCCTCTGTTATGACCTTGCAGCCTGTCCCGCATGGATCAATATGCCAAGCATGTGCTCCACTCGTCCAGGCCGGACCCTGAGCCTGCCATACAAGAGAAGTGTAGGGTTCAAATGTCACTATCTTTGGTTGAAAATAGGTACGAAGTGTTTTGAAACGAAACGTTGCATCCTTTTGCAGAACGCGCCCACCATCGAGGATTGAAACATCTGTGCAATGCTGATACCATTCTGGCCACTTGGTACAGTCGATCAGCAGCGACCAGACCCTCTCTGGCGATGCGTTGATTTGTACCTCATTATGTGCAAAGACAGCTGCCGAGGCTGGCGAGTATCCTGGAGGCCAGACGATCCGCTGGTCTGGGGAACGTGTCGCTGTGCTCATTTTCTCTTCGGACCACTCTGGACGGCAACGGATGGATTTAGCCGTCGGGACTCTCTTGGTAGGAGAGTAGTACGTTGTAGCGTCTGTCGTGCGGGAAAAATCCTATTGTTGATACGCGCAGTGATGCTGGTACACTTGATAAATCAAGGTAAAACTGAACTGCTTGTTTTATCATTATAGTGGCAGCTTCCTGGAGATTTATACCCTATGCAGCTCCATCTCGGACTTTCAACTCTAATTTTCGGACTCTGTAACGTGACCCTGAAGTTACTCCAACAAACCCTGTAAGAGAACGGATAAATAACGAATGGCGATGGTATATCTCACAGTGACATCTCGATTCGATAGCGCGATCTCGCTATTTCCACTAAAGTACCCTATCAACCTCGATTCCCCAGCTAAGTTTGCAGCAACTCCCGGATTTGAGTAAAGGGTAAATCCGAATTCTGCATAAGCTCCGTATATGGGTTCGGCGAAGCTTGGCGTAGTGACGAAAAGGGTAAACAATCAAGTTGTTGTGTTTGTTAGTAGCCTGGAGGGGCGGCTATAGCGGACTTAACCCTCTGAAACACCGAAGTGATTCGTTCATGTACTGGTGTGTGAGTGAGATGACATATCACCCACCTAATCAGAGAGGTGTCATGCTAGACGCAGCTTACAGACTGAAAGTATTAGAAATCTTTTATATCAGTAAAGAAAATATATAAAATCAATATTATATATTAAATAACTACTACTATACTAAAAGATTCTTTGAGATTTTTCTCGTGGTATAACTAATTATCCATGTATGGTCTACAAGTAATAATCTGGATGTTTATGAAACCTCAGGTAATAAAGTCAGGTAGGTCAGGGACTAGTTCTAAAGCTTGCTAATGCCTGCAACCTGTATACACCTGAACCCCTGTTATTTTAGATATGGATCGGCTAGTGGGGATAGTAAGTAATGATTCAAATTATGTAGAAGAGTAGATTCTTAAGATTTAGCAGGGAGAATACTCACCTAAGTGGGCTTCCCATTCAACCTAAATGTTAGCAAATTAATGAGGCTTTTAGCATTTAGACAAGCCGGGGGTAGTTGGGCTCTAGAATCCATATATAAAGATATGGAAGTTCAGGTGAATATAAAGCCCTAGATTCGTCGAGATTCAATTTACCCTACAATATTTCCGTACTAGAGACAAGTTCTATATAGTGAAAGCTACACGTGAGCGGTCGGTCTTACGCCTGACTCGCATCTAACTCCCGGGCAATCCTCTCTTCACTTGCCGACCACACCAGTTGTGAAAGTCCATCAACCGACAAAATCATATTCTCTTTCTCAAAGGCGCCTCTAATAATATCTGTCCCCGGGGTGCTCGTAAACAAGACTTTCACAGTAGCAGCGACGCTTGTATCGTTGCATAGCAAAAGTAGTCTTGAGAATACCTTCAATGCATCAGGCGCAAAACTCGGTCGCTCAAAGAGAACAACCCCATCGGCGATAAGAACGAGGGTCAGGTCGCGGGGCAAAGCGCGAACCAGCCACTCAAGTAAGCCAAGAAGTTCGTGCAAAGAGGCGTGCTGCAGATCCGCGATATTGATATCGTTCTCTAAACGTCGCATGTCGTAGGCGAATTGCCGCAACAGCTGGTCGATAAAACTTGCAGCCATGGCGCGACCACCAATCCGCGCATTTGGCTCGTTGGCATCCGTGTGTAAGCCGCAAATCCACAAGGCAGAGACGAATTGATCTCTGGAGCGCAAGATCTCTGCGATTGTTACACAGAAGACGGACAGAGGCGAGATGCCAGCAGTCGACTTCGGGGGACGAACATCCCATTGAACCAAGAGCTTGGACGAAAATGCCGAAACCAGCCATTCCTGGAATAGCGATGTTCCAATAATCTGCTCGGTTCGAACTCTTTCTCTCTCTGGCAGCTGCTGTATCCTGTCTTTAATGAAAGACACATCCCCAAGGTCTAGATCGGCATGGCCAAGTAAGGACCTGAGATTATCCTGGCTCATGTACCATCCTGTAGCAGCTGGTCCTGGCGACGATGGGGCAGATTGTATCTGAGGTAGAGGAGAGTTTGTGCGGAGAATGCCATTTTCTACACGAAGGTAGAGGTTCTCTTGCCGGTATATCTCTAGCTCTCCTTTGAATATATATTTAGTATCAAACGAGTCTTGCCAAGCTTGGATTCTACTTACGCTCTTTCTTCTGCAGATGCTCCGATAGTAAATCACGGATTGAGTTGTATCCCGTGGCCACGATCGGGACAATCTGTCTGTAGATCCTCTGTGTCTCTTGCGAATCTGTTGTGCTGATCAGCATTAAAGCTAGACAAGAAGCCCTTGCGCAAGTCGAACGCACACATGTGAAACTCGTGAATATGCGATTTTGTAGCTTCTTGCATCAGAGACCTGCTCTTGGTATTAATATCATCAAGACTTTCCACCAGGTCTTTTTCGTAGTTAGCTCCAGATAGTAGGACCTTTGCGCCTTTCCGAACTGGACCCGGAAAGTTAGACAGTCATGCGATTCGCTGGTAAGAGAAGAGAGTCTTACTTTCATTCCTCATAAAGAATCTGACAGCTTGTTCTATTGCACAAAGTATTGTAACGGTCAGATCTAGACATGCGTTACGAATGCCCTCATCTTTAGGAAATGTTCCCAAGAAGAGCTCAACGTCTGAAAAAATTGCGATAAGACCGTCAAAGCCCGTGAGAGCCTTCTCACGAATGCGAGTCGATGTTTGGATAGCCTAGAATGAATCATGTTATTGTTTAATTCCTCGCACGAGAATGGCGTTGGCCTTACATCTAGCAAGATTTCCACGGCTCCCAGCACAGGTGTCGCGTAAGGGTCATTAGGTGTGAGTTTTGAAGCAAACTTGGCCACTTCAACGCCGGGAGTGATATTGTCGGCAATCTTGCGTCTGACATTGCGAAGCCAGCCGACTTTACCACCTTTTTCTTGATATTTATTGCGTGCCATTTCAAGTACATTATACACGCTGTTCCAGTCTTGTTTGGCGCGAATATTATAGCTAGTATCCGAGGGTTTTTTTGGCGCGTCGGTCTGAACAAACTTGGACATGGCTTGAGGGAAAATGGCGTTCCAAAAATTCATAGCAGCGTAGTCTGTCCAGATTGGCCTCAGTGGCAAAGCTTGTACACTTTGAGGCTCTGCAGCGGGACTGCCCACGCCCATTTGCATGCTGCTGGGGCCGGTCGGCTGCAGAGCCTGACTGCTCTGCGTATAGTGCCCAGACATGGGGTCAAGGGTCACCATTGACGTTCCGAACATTGGGTGATGATCTTGAAGGCGGTGTTCAATAAAGCTGGCAACCGCAGGCCGTGTGTCAGTACTCGTGGCATGGGGGTTACTGGCTGCCATTACTGCTGATGATGTGATTGCGACGGTTGACAACAGCTGAGGTCGGCGGAGATGTTTATCATCAAATTGAATGAGTGATTAGAGTGAAACGAACCGGTTGAAGTACGCGCTCACGCAATGTCCTCGGACCGGGGTATCGATGCTGCGGCCGTCAGCCGCCTGCACCACGCCGAATTCGTACATACCATACAGGCCGTCTACTGGCTGATTCATTTTCAGCTTGCAGATCTGTATTGAGGGGAAAAATCAGGCTCTGAGGTTTCCAAGGTATTTGAGTCTTCCCTGCGCGATTTAATCGTGTTTCATAATAGTGATCATTGTACTTTTCTGATCCAAGTAAATTTATCGACTCTTCATCACACGCAATACCCTGCCAACGAAGAAAATGGCCTCAAAAGACTCAAACGTGGCAGATTATATCCCATCACCCTCTGCATCGCCTCCAGGTGCCAACAATGACCAGGCGAAGCATAACGCAGCCAGGTCTGACACCCAGGGGAAGCCACCACTGCAGCAAACAGCTGGGTTTGCCAAAGAGATCCACAGCCTGAAGCAGAAGATTTCAGAACTTGAGCGTCAACTCCATGTCGTAGATGGAAATTTTGAGGAGGACCCGAAAGCGAAAGAAGCCGCCCGTGCATCAGAGGATTATAAACGACGGGAAGCCTACCTTTACGAGCATAGGAAGGAATGGGAAACCAACACTGGCCCAGGGAATTGGAGTTTGCCTGCTGTGAAAATCAACAAATTCCCTGATGATCCTTATGTGTACCCATCAGGACCGTGGGCATTCCATTGGCCCTTGGCTGGAGAACGAGAGTATCAGCGACCGGACCCATTCAGCCCAGCACTATATCTCAATGGCTATGGCGCGAAGACTGGGGCAAAAGTCCCCGATGAATTCGACTACACAATTGATTTCGGGGCACGACGAGAAAGACTTCGAAAGAATTTTGAGTGGGAGATGGACAGGCTTTATCTAGTCGAGGAGACAGATCGACGGAGACGGCAGAGAGAGAAGGAAGAGAATGATAGAGCTGCCCAACCCGACAAAGACCAGACAGAGAAGCAACTTGCATTATCACACGAGCCTAAATTGGATCGTGTTGACTGGTACTCATTCACACGAGTGCTCAACGCTGATGAAGAGCACGGCTGTGTGATTCACGTCCTGATTGGAGAGCCTATTATGGACGAAGAGAGTTTTAATCGACACTGGTTCGGCTACTCGAAACGACAGGAACCCAGATTGCAGACTCAGAGAATTGACTATACGATGTCTCCTCTTCCTGAACGAATTCGAATTCGTTCTCAGGTTCTTCTACAGATTCTCAGCACAATCCTGGAACCTAGCCCCTCGGTTCTGGGTGACACAGAGACAAACACCGTCGTCCTATTGAGACCCTTCAAGTCCCTTCAATACTGCCAAGAAGCTCTCCATGATTGGTGCGCGGCACTAGAAGAAAAGTTCAGGCCATCGACTGAACATGAGGTTGTCCAGGAAGTCAAAGGCTGTCCTACAGAGGCAGCTTCAGACTCACCAGACGACAAGCGGACAGAGGGCGTCATCAAAAGAGAACAGAGTAATCATGAGGCCCCAGAAAGCGGTAGCGATTCATGCAAAGACCCAATGCCCCGACAACCCCACACAGCAGGCGAATACAAAGCTCCCAACGAACCAAGACCGTTTGGAAAGAATGATTCCAGGGATTTCAGAGAAAAGAAGGGGAAAGAAGACAACCCAGACGACGTGACAAAGTCCCCGATTGCACTCAAACACTTGAGATGTCTACTGGACTTCCTCAACTCGGACTTTGTCGCCAAGCAGACATATCTACGTGACCCGCTTTCTGATAAAGTGGTATTCTCTGACCTCTGGCATCTTTTCCGCCCAGGCATGGAAGTCATCGGTAGTGATGGCAAACAAGCCTATCGAGTCATTGGTGTCAGCAGCGCTAGACATCGAGTCGCATCGCCCCAGGAGCTATGGTACAATCCCTTGACCATACAGAGAAAGTCAGAAGACCGCGATTCGGGAGAACAGAAGCGTAAGAAGGCACCTTTCAGTATCACGTGTGTCTACATCGACTTTGATGGTAAACACATTGGGCCAGTCACCAAGGTCTTCAACTTCAGGAGGTTCGATGGGGAGAAGAACATCACGTCTTTAGACGTGTATCCTCTTCATTTTTACCCAGTCAAACAATTCAACCGTGTGAACACAGACCTGAGCAAGATTAAGTCCCCTCCAAAGAAAAAGGGATATCGAGACTATCTCATCGAGCGCGGAGCCAAGTTTCTAGAAGTTGCAACAGTTAAGCACAAATACTACACGGGGCCGTCTGTTGAAACACAGGAACAGATCGAGAGTCAAGTTGTCATCGATTTCGAAACGGCATTCTCTGTGGATGACGAGATGCAGAAGGCTTTGAAGCCAGAGCTCCAGACGTTGGTTGGTAGTTCGTCTGACGGGGATGACGTTGACGACAATAGTACATCAGATGATGAAGCTTGTCAAGGCGAATGCTGTCGGGATGAGCCGGTGTATGATGATGGCTATGTCGATCAGAGGCAGAGATCAGAGTACATCACCAGCTTGTTGCCCAGGACAGGTGATATGAACAAACAGCCGTCCATTGCCATCTTATCGCAACCTTTGGAGGAGCTTCGCCGTGGTCCTAACGGCGAGCTGACCGCTTCAGATAGTGAGCTCGTCATTATGTCGTACCGCGTGTTCGGGTTCGTTTTACGCACTCGTCGATGGGGTCAGTTTCTTCCAGGCACTAAGCCTTGTATTCATGCTAATACTTTCAACAAAGCCCAACTAGACGTCTCATATCTCTCTGACGTTCATTCTAATGGTACCACTGAACCTATAGTCGATGACGAGGAACCAAAGCACGAGAAGGAAAAGCCAATTATTCCCTTTGATCACCTCGTTCTCGAGAAAGGACACAAGAAAATCATCAAGTCGTTGATTGCGCAGCACTTTAGAGACAAGAAAATGGCGAGTGGCCAAACCGATCAATTCGATATTGTCAAAGGAAAAGGTAAGTCCTGTGGAAGCTTGGTCAATGCAGTTGGAATATGAAGCTGATTTTCTTATAGGAAAGGGTCTGATCTTACTTCTACATGGTGCCCCTGGTGTAGGGAAAACATCAACTGCAGGTAGGTTGACGAACTGATACTTCTCGCTACGTGGGGTTAATGCTCATTTTCATCCAGAGGGAGTTGCAGAGCTTTTTCAGAAGCCTTTGTTCCAAATCACATGTGGTGGGTCCTTGTCAAAAGCCGAACGCGGCTCAAGCGATTGTTCTAGATAAACTGACATCTCGCAAAGGGGATCTTGGCACTACTGCTTCAGAAGTCGAAACCGCTTTGGAGAGGAATTTTGCTCTCGCCAACAGGTGGGATTGCATCCTTCTCCTCGATGAGGCCGATGTCTTTCTAGCAGAAAGGACCAAGGAGGACTTTACGCGGAACGGACTTGTAGCCGGTAAGTCAGCCTTGATATTGCAGACAACGATGCAATATATCTAACAGGTCAATACCAGTCTTCCTACGCGTCATGGAGTATTACGCTGGCATCCTGTTTCTGACCACCAACCGCGTCGGCGACTTTGACGAGGCTTTTACATCTCGCATACACATCAGCCTGTACTACCCAGAGCTCAACCGAGACAAAACAGTAGAAGTTTTCAAGATCAATCTGGACATGATAGAAGAACGCTTCACCAAACGGAGCCGTAGGATAGATATCGACAAGATGCGCATCGGTAGTTTTGCGGCACAGCATTTTCTGGATCACCCAAACGCACGTTGGAATGGACGACAGATCCGGAATGCTTGCCAGACTGCCCTCGCTTTGGCTGAGTTCGAAGCACAAGGAAGCAGTCACGAGGCCATTCTCAAACCCAACGCTGTCGTTACGTTGGACGTGAGGCACTTTGAGGTGGTGAGGAATGCATACTTGGAGTTTACCGACTATATGAATCAGCTCTATGGAACTGATACGGCACGACGAGCCAAGGAATCTCGATTGCGTGCCGTGTTGGTAGACGAGAACAATCGAGTAGTCGGCAGCAGTGCCTCGGGAGATAAGAAGATGGACTTCTTCCTCGCATCTCAACCATCGAGTAGCAGGCAACAAAGGCCGATGCCAGCACCACCCATGAAATATCAGGGCCATCAGAGCCAACAAGACTTTCCACAGCCAGGTTTGCGACAACAGCCTCAACATCATCATCATCAGCAACAGGCTGGTGACTATCAATATCAGTATCAGCGAGACTTCTCTCCCCAATACCAAGTATACTCTGGCTCTAACCCAGGACAAGGTCCAGCACAACAATATCCTGACGCCCATGGACTTGCTGGGTCAGATGGAAGGGCTTCTTATGCCCCATTCAAAGGCTCTGCCGAGGGACATCAACGGATGGGATTTCCCAGTCAACGACCACCCAAAACGCCACCACCGCCATTGCAGCGAGAGCATGAACCCTCCAATTCAGAATGGTTTAGTGAGAATATCCAGACTTTGTACGACGCTTCGAATCCTCAGCCTCGTGTACAAGAGGGAGACTATCATACCTAAGAAAGCCGGACTTGCTCGATCTTGCTGTCGTTGAATATGGAAACACACGAAGTTGATGGAAGTTGACTAATATGAATTGTACCTCGGCGGTTATTGTTCTGACACATCCATACCTCTAACCCATAGTTCGTGAAGAGAAATGACCCTCCGCCTGATGCTTAAACAGCAGCGACATGAATTGTGAAAATGTATAGATTCATCAGGTGGTTGAGGAACAAGACATAAAGTAGAATAGAAGTAGGACTGTTATGCATAATGGGTCGAATGTAGAAGCTCGAAAAGTCTTGGTGTTAATACATACCATAGGGCGAAAGAATTTATACTATTCCTTTTAATCTCTAACTACTACTGTTATAATAATCAATTAGGAAAGAATAGTTACTAGCTATATTAATTTATACTTAGCGCCTTTATATACTTTAGATTTTTTATCAATATTTTATAG
>JAPERM010000317.1:0-30194 GCA_030411635.1 Fusarium sp. MBC 119 | reverse complement strand
CTATATTTAGCTTATATTACCTAACTAAATATAGTTACATAGCTTTTATAGCTAATTAATTAAGAGCGCAAGATAAAGTGCGGGGTAATAAGCGCCTAACGCAACTATATTAGCACTGCTGACATATATATTAGGCTGCAATGCATGCCAACCAGAAATCCGCCGTAGCCCTTCATTCTTACATCCGAAGAGTACACGCCTTGAAAATCCTTCAGGTTACTCAACCGTCGCGGCTATACTGCTGTTTTCTCTGACTGCACTGTTGCAAAGAGGAGGTTCCAGAGTTTATAACGCTTGACCCCAGAATGGAAACTCCCGAGAGAGAGGAACAGCGAAAGCTAGATTGCGACACCTCGGATGATCAACAAGAACTTGGTCTTGCAATGCACATAAACAGCCTTGCACTCGGGTTGCGAGATCATTATCACGACACAGGAGAAGAAGAAACACTCAGAGAGGCTGTAGACATAGCTGAGAGGGCCATAATTGTCACGTCAAACCAAGATTCCAACCTACCACGCTACTACAACAGCCTTGGTCTAATACTCTGGGGCCAGTATTACCACACTGGCTGCGCTGGCACACTTGAGTATGCCATCTATGAAGCCCGTCAAGCTACAGAGCTAGCCCCTAAGGGCTGCCCGGACGGATTGCGATTTCTCGATGACCTATCTTACATGCTACATGATCGATATGAGCACTTCAATGATCTCAGTAGCTTGAGGGAATCCCTCAAAGCTGTTCAAGAAACAGTACAAGATTGCCCAGACAGTCACCCAGATAGACCAGAATATGTGGATCATTTCGGTCGTGTTTTGATTGATATATCTATTTATCCTGACTCTATTCATGACCTCGAGCAAGGCTTAGATCAAGTAAGACGATATGTTGACAGTGTACCGGACGGCCATTCTTGCAGAGCCCAATACCTCTCCACTCTTGCGTCAATACTTCAGGAACAGTATAGCCTTCGGCTAGGGAAAGTTGACCTCACTGAAGCTGTACAGGTAGCAAGGGATGCAGTTGCTGCAGTTCCTGAGGATAGCCTGGAGAGAGCAACGTATCTGCATGGCCTGGGAACTATCCTTTCGGATAGATTCTACTACACCCGAGACAGAAGCGATATTGATGAGGGGATTCAGTTGCTCAAACACGCTACGTCCGAGTTTTACGATGATGATATGGGTTGGGTCTCCCGATTGATTGACCTGGGGCGATCCCTTGCAGCTCGTTCTGCCGCTACAGGGTCACTTGAAGACCTCAATGAAGCCATTACAATCGCTCAAGAGGTTCTCGACGCATCACCAGATGATCATGAACGACGCTTAAAGCGGTCTCTTTATCTTGCGAGCCGTCTGAAAGAGCGATACATATGGACGGGGTCGTTGTCAGATTGTAACGAGGCAATACAAGTCCTCAAATGCAACCTTGCCTTAGCCCCGGAAGACGACCCAGCTCGAGGACACGCCTATCATATCCTCGGCAATGCCATGGGTGATCGATTTTCGATGTCGGGATCGATGGCTGATCTTGACGATGCTATCAAGCTTGCCCAAAAAGCAGTCGAAGTAACGCCGGCAACAGATTCAGAATGGCCAAACTTTCTCGGCAGTCTAGCTTCTAGCCTTGCCAGTAGATATTCCCGAACAGGAAGATTGGCAGATCTTGACGAAGCCATTAGAATCATGGAGAGAGCATTGGACCAAACACCAGAAGCATATTTGTCATGGATAGCATTTATGTCTAATCTTGGAGGCTTTTTCAAGAATAGGTATCAAAGGTTGAGAAAAGCTTCTGACTTGGCAAAATCCATTGAAATGGCCCAAACGGCAGTCGACAAATGTCAAAGAGGCCACGCAAACCGACACATCTACCTTGGCAGTCTTGCAAGAGTACTGATACTTCGTTTTGATCGCGATCATTCCATGGCAGACCTTGATACTGCTATTAATTTACAATACGAAGCAATGGAAATATCGACAACCGATCAGGTGGATTACTCAACACTCCTCCTCGAGCTTGGAGCAAGCTGGGAAAGAAAATATGCAGAGACAAATGCTCTAGCAGATCTTGAGGAAGCCATTCGTTTTGGAAAAAAGGCTGTCGATGCTATGGGTGAGAGGCATCGCTACCGGACTGAGGCCCTTAACAACGTGGGCTTATATCTTGGGAAGCGCGCCGAGGCTATTGGCAGCAAAGATGATGAGCAAGAAGCAACACACTTCTACCAAAGAGCACTTATGCAGACTCAATCGTCAGTCAAGAGTCGCATAGAAGTTGCCCTTCGTGTCATCACCATTTACATGTTGCAGTCGGCCTGGCAGCTAGCCTTTGAAGCTGCGGTGGTAGCCATTGATTTGATGCCCCAGTTGATACTGCGATCTCTAGGTAACGCCGATAAGCAGGAGCTCCTGATGGGTGTGGGGGGGCTGTCTTCAGAAGCCGCTGGCTTAGCGCTTCAACTCGGCAAAGGACCTATGGTAGCTCTCAATATGCTCGAAAGAGGTCGTGGAATGCTCGCATCATCACTGGATGAC
Organism: Fusarium sp. MBC 119; assembly: GCA_030411635.1. Classification (NCBI taxonomy): domain Eukaryota; kingdom Fungi; phylum Ascomycota; class Sordariomycetes; order Hypocreales; family Nectriaceae; genus Fusarium; species Fusarium sp. MBC 119. Next base: position 27,657 of record JAPERM010000317.1, on the reverse strand, counting down.
TTGCACGCCGATATCGACACCTTGAAAGAAGACTATACTGATCTGGCAACAAGATTAGTTTCACTACGTAACAAATTGGGAAGAGACGACATGCCTCGAGAGGATAGCAGCTTGGCCTGGAATCCAGATACGAATAAACGGCATGAGGCAGGAGAAGAATTTGACAAACTCATTGCTGAGATCCGTCATCAGCCTGGCTTTGAAGATTTCCTACTTCCTCCCACTGAGTCACAAATCAAGCTGGCTGCCAAATGCGGGCCGATAATCGTGGTCAACACCTGTCTCTTGCGATGCGATGCCATCATAATTGAGCCGCATCAGATTCGAGCAGTTCCATTGCCTGAATTCGATCGTCGCACTATGGTCAAGTTCGTCAAAGAAGGCACCTTAAGGAGCTCCCTTGCTCTTGAATGGCTATGGGCCTGTATCGCCAGCCCTGTACTGGATGCTCTCGGCTTGATCGAAACTCCAGATGGTGATTGGCCTCATGTGTGGTGGTTACGACGGGACTCTTGACAAAGTTCCCCATCCATGCAGCGGGTGATCACGCAAAAGGCCACTCTAATACCGTTCTAGACAGAGTCGTCTCGTCGTATCAGACCTCGGTCCAGTCGCTTATTCGTAGTCGTAAGCGTCCTGTTGCAACAAGATCATCGGAGCAAGCACTATTGGTTAGCATGGAGAAGACTCCCGGAAGTTCTGACCTTCCCAATGCAACAAAAGAAATAGCTGCTGTACGAAAGGTGTGTGAGTCAATGTGTATCAAGACTGTCGAGTTGGAACCCCACAAAGAAGACATTATTTCACAACTCCTTCAGTCCCAAATCTTTCACTATGCTGGCCACGCCTACACAGATGGACATGACCCAGCAGAGAGCTACTTATGCTTGGAGGCTAATAAGGTTGGCTGCCTTACGGTTTCAAATCTTCTGGATGTCAACTTACAAAGGCAATCCCCATTTCTCGCTTATCTTTCTGCGTGCGGAACTGGAGAGATGCAGAATAACAGCTTGACTGATGAGGGTGTCCATCTCATAACTGGATTCCAATTGCTGGGATTTCAACATGTGATCGGAACTCTTTGGGCAGTGATGGATGCGTTATGCGTACACATCGCAAAGCTTGTTTACGAGGAGCTCAGAGATAATGGAACAACCGATAGGGCGGTGGCTAAAGGGTTACACAACGCGACAAGGAAGCTGCGGGACAACTGGTTGGACACGCTGGAAAGCAACCAACGTAATGTGTCAGTACGGGTGAAGAGTGAACGGGTTTGCGAGGATGTTGGAAACAAAGGTGGCCAAGGGAACACAAGGAGTGTTAGTACGAGAGATGTTGTATCATGCGACGAAGAAGTGACTTGGCCTGATTGGATTCCATATGTTCACTATGGAGTGTAATCTATCTCCTAGTCCGAGTTTGTTTATTATGGCTAGTGAGTGAACAGGGGAAAACGGTGAATGATGATGACTGGGATACTTTTAAAGGACTAAAAGCCCCAGCTTCGCCAAACCCAATTTATTCGCTTCCGCTTTTCTCCGCGAGAACCCGAGCGTTAAATCATAGAGCAGGATAAGTACTTCTAGGACATTAATTGTTAATGGAAATTGAGGTTGTGAACTAAGCGTTTTCGTTAAAGAGTATTTAGAAGGGTTATAAAACTGAGTTTAATTTATATACAACTGGCCTTTGGGTGTATTTATCTGTTCTGATACTTCAATATTAAATCTTCCACAAGTTGACACAAGAACATTACCAGACTCTGACTAGGAAGTTATGCAATTACAGAGCGGAATGAAACTGCATTGCTGACTCTTCACTACTCAACGTTCTACCTGACCCATCGACACTCCTGCTGTGGCCGTGATAAAAGTATATTGGAATGCGCTCAAGAAGTATTTCGACTACCTTGAAGACTCTGGAAGACTTCGCCTCTACCGTGACGCGCTCTAGACTTCAACTACTGGACCTTTAAGGGAGAGGATACAACCTACCCTAATAGCCTCAGGTTATATAACTACGACTAAAGGGTGTTATTAACAAGCCGCTGTCCATAGAATAAAGTAAGTTCATTATCTCAAAAAAGCTCAGAGCCTTAAATTAGCAGAGGTATATGCCTTAGTATAGAGCTTAACCAGGATTTTTAGTTGGTCATCTAGTATTATTAGCTTGGGATTTTGGGGTATGTATGAAGATAATATCCCTCCTAAGTGGTAGAAAAACCTCGAGCAAGAGACAAGGGGTACAAAGTGTAGCTCGGGCATAAAAGAATTGCGTGTTGGGTAGGAATGCATATAGCAGCTTTGTACCGCACCCACTGTAGACGAACCACGGTGGAAGATCATCACCCGCCATGATCACGTGGACGACAATCATACCTGGGCGTGTCATGACATTGAGTTACGTCTTCCTGTTTGCCAAGAGTCTATATTGTTTGTGCAGGTTGCGGTCAGTCAATACTTTCGGGCCTCATCATTGATGAAGCTCGATTGATTGGGAGAGGCTGGGGAAAAATATGCTATTCCGAGACATTCAACTGTATACCTATAAAATCAACCAATCAAACCACAGGTGACGGCGGCTGGTAATTTCTGAAGTTGCCTAGTGCAAATATTGATATGCCGTTGGTCTCCAATATTGTCCTCTGCATATGCAGGGAGACTTGTAGGGGAAAAGAATGGAAAACGAGTTCAGCCACTACCCTTGGCTCGACTGACCGGTTGAGAAGCGGAGCAAGGATTTCTGATCAGGAAAGACGGGGACAATTCAAGTACTTTATGGTCCCACCCTTACTCGTCGTAAGATCCGGATGCCTAGCCCATACTGCATTCCTCCCATACATCAATGCTACCTAAATCCACACTTGAAAACTTGACTGTTTTGTTGTCTAAACTGAGGAACGTCGGTATTTGGTACTTTAATTGTACCTGACTCTCAACATGTTTTTCCTCCTGCTTTTTGTAGGATGCGCTACAGCTGATGCTGGGGACGACTTCTCCAACAACTTATTCTCTGACCTAGCTCCGTACGTTATATGATCGTTGTCATTCGGGATCGAAAAGCTAACAGTGCCTATCCAGACTGCTAGCGCTCTTTGGAGAACGTGTCGCTATGCAGTTTATGAGCCAATCTATGGGCTGGGCTGATCACGTCATCCTGGCTATGGCGCCTGTCGGCATTATTACTATTATTGTTAGTGCTATTAGGGTCGGTGGCCCTTCATGGCTTAAAGCGATTATCGGGAGAGCCAGAGAGAACCTCGCTGTGGCTGAAGTGGATTTAATGTCATCAACATCGAAGGAAGTCTGCGAGCTCTGGAATGGTCAAGAGGTCGTTAGGTGTATGGGCTCTGCGCCTGTTACTGAGTTCATTTGCTTATTGCCTGAGGACGCCGAGCGCTATGCGAAGATGGATATAGAAACTGTCGACCTGAAAGAGTCACTAAGAAGACGAGATCTCATACCATTCGGTAAGTAGGCTCATTGCCTCTCGTAGAATATTGCTCACATATAGATAGACAAGAGCTTTCGACAAAGCGTCAAACGGACACTACATCCACAGTCGAGATGTCAAGACACCGAAGAAGGGCATCCACCAAGCGACCCACCAAAGTCTAAGGTCATCATCGTACGAAATACTACTGCTGACGCACCAAACATCTCTCTAAATTCCCATAACCAGTATGGCCGTGGAGAACTACGCGTCGTTGCCCTGATCGCGACTGTTCTCCAGTTCGGAGTGCTCGCCTTTTGCGGATTCGCTACCTACTATCCAACCTTAAAGTTTCAGAAGGACGACAGTGCCATTCAAGACTACGCGTTTCCATGCACTGCAACCGGGACTCTCACGCTGATTATTGGACTGTTAATTTGCTCGCATGTGGTAGAGAGTAGCACCACAGAGGAGAGGTACAAGCCAAGGTCGGGGCTTAGAGCTCGGATGGTTTGGTTGCAGAAGACTCAGACGGTTAGCGATCAGCAATTCGGTTCCTACGCGATCTTTGCGGCCGATGACAGAGCGCTCATCACGACGTCCCACCGGGCACTTAAGGACAAAGAGGCGAATCATGCTACCGATGGGGCGCGCGAGGGCGGAAACTCTGCAAAGACGCCCTCTAAGGTTCCAGAAGGCAAAGCAAGAAAGCTTTTTCTCAAGCTTCTTAGCCATTATGGTATTGAAGCTGTCATGGGAGCAGCTGTCGTCCAAGAAGGCAAAGCAAGAAAAGATTTCCATAAGCTTCTTAGCCATTATGGTATTGAAGCTGTCATTGGAACAGCTGTCAGTCTTTGCGGCTTCATCGTCCAGTTCATTGGCCTAAGAGGGATGCATTGGTTGGCCTCAATCGCTCAACTACTAGCAGTCCTCATCATGATGGCTCTCAGGGCACTTGTTCGCCGTGGGTTAGCAAAACCTCCAGAATGTATCAAGCTGACTTCGGGATTTGAGCTTGATTGGTTCGCCACAACGCTAGGAGATATTGATAACGCACCCTGGCTGGCTGCGCCATCCCCCGGCACTGATAGCCAAACAAGAAAGCCTTTCAGAAAATGGACTGTCAAAACCGGTGAGATGGCGCAGAAACATGAGGACGGATCACAAACAGACCCAGTGCCCGAGTCAAATAGCTCAGTTCCCGGTGAAAATAGCTTGGTATCTTTAACAGGTGGCACTCACCTATCTTCTGCACGTGAAGTAATGAAGTTTAGGAGGAATCTCGGTCGGCTGGCTAATTGGCGAGGGCCTGCGTCTGAAGAGGCCATTGCTGTTGCCAGAGCCATAGAGATCGCTATGGACACTCTTTTCATCGAACCTCCCAAGCCTCCTCTGTCTAGTTGGTCCTTGTGCGCTCAGTTTGGCGGTTTGTACGAGCCTGTCAAGCTTCGTCTGAGAAAGCAAAAGAAAGGGAAATGGAAAGCTTACTCGGACGAAATCGAAGCCACACTATCCTTGTGGCTTTACTCCGTTAGCGACTTGGAAGACAAAGATCCTCAAACTTCATCTGTCAACTCAAGTAACAGCGAGGATGAAGATGATGCGTGGCTGCGTGCGAAAGGATCATCGATGAAAAGAAGCCTACGACTCTTGGGCGTGCGTACCAAGCTCCTCAGCCAAAGCCTTGAGTGGTGGAAGCCGGATGAAGCACCGAGCATCTTGTATGTTGGGGAGGATGAAGCGATCCTGACAGAGGTGAAGGGACACCGGATCGTGGGCTGTGGTGTGCATGATGGGTTCGAAAATAACACTCCCAGCTCAGAACCCGCTGAAGCTGAAATAAACAGCACTGCCAGCCCAGAACCTGTTGAGGCTGCAGTTTCCAGCGCTGACAATGTTAGCGCCGGAACTAACAGGGATTCAAGAAAGTCTTTCTTAGCTGCAGAGTCGTATAACCCTTTGAAGTTGCTGTACGCCCAAGACATCTTCTCTGCCTTCATGTGGGCTGCGGCAGAACTACTCTCAGATCCAATGACAGGGGCCGCTGAGATACGACAAGTTGATGACACTAGTGGTGCCGACTCGTGGCAATCCTTCAAGCTCCGGAACGGCGAGCTATCCAAGATGATTCAGGATATTCAGGCCACTGGACTTGGAAGCGCCGCAGATATCTATCTAAGCGTGATCCCGTCGCTCACCATGTTACACAAACTCCCTCAGGCCGAGGCTATCATTCGATTGGCAAGAGACCATGCTAGAAGACCCGAACAGCTTGGACAATTGTCGGAAGCTGGTCGTATATACGAGTGGTTGTTTCGAACTCTAGCTATATTACAAGCAGAGAGTCCCGTCTGCGTCAGAGCTACAGCTGTCTTAATGGAGCATCTGAGGCAACTAACTCTCAATATCGAGCTGAGGACACTTGAGAAAGATTGGATCGACGTCGCAGAGCTGAAACGCCAGAGATCGTTCATCGAAGAAAACGTGAGATACGAGATTAGATATAGCGGAAACACCGCTGTCTTTGCAGTCATTTCAAATCTCATGAAAATGTACAAGGCCCAAGGTCGTGGTTGGAATTGTGGCCTTGCGGATGAAGACAGATTTGAAAGGAAAATCGCGTCTGACATGGAGGATAAGTCTGGTGAAGAAGAAGAGTCCGATGAAGCGGACTTCGACATTAATCCCATGTTCACAGGTCTCAAGAACATACCCTCCCTGGGCTTCACAAAGCTGCATCGATTGGCTACATCCAATGGAAATAGGGGCAGGAGGGAAATGAGAATTAGAGATGCTTTCAGGAGCTCAGGGAATGTGAATTGCAGGGACGTCATGGGCTGGACACCGCTCCATTACGCTGCAGTCATGAGTTCTGGGCGTGTTCTTTTTACTAGATTGGATACCACTGCCCGCGATCTTATAGGCTGGACACCTCTACATCACGCTTGCTTACGTGGCGATGGGGGGGTTTTGTTGACCCTCATTGGGCAAGGGGCAGAGGTGAATGCACAGGGTAGAGATGGGAAAGCACCGCTACATTGTGCAGCAATGAGAGGTCACTTGGACCTGGTGAAATTGCTGGTTGAGGCAGGAGCAGCCGTCGATGTTTCGGATGCCTTCGGGGCTACACCGCTGCTATGGGCCGTGCGCAAGGGCTACGAATCCGTAATGGAATATCTGTGGCCTGAGGTATCTCACAAGCTGCGCGACCACAAGGGGAGAACCGCTTTGCACTTAGCAGTTGCTGCAGGCATGAAAGAAATGGTCAAAAAACTCCTCGGCCAGAACCCTCCGGCCGATATGGAAGCTAAAGATAGGAACGGTCAGGCATCGCTACACTACGCTGCAGAGAGAGCACAGGACGACATCGTGAGTCTGCTCATCGAGAACGATGCCAATAAAGACAGTCCAGGTCGTAAAGGCAACACGCCCTTACATGTAGCTTTGTGGAGTGGTCACGAAGGTTTCGCGAGGCTGCTTATTAATGCGGGCGCCGATATGGAAGCTCGGAACAACCGAGACATGACGCCCCTGCATGTAGCTGTGGGTGAAGGGCGTGAGGCTATCGTAAGGCTGCTTATTGATGCTGGCGCTAACAAGGAAGCTCGAGACGAGAAGGGTTTAACACCTCTAAATAGTGCAGCGGAATACAGACAGGAGGATATGCTGAGGCTTTTTATCGATGCGGGTGCCAACAAGGAAGCTCAGGATGGGGAAGGTGAAATGCCTTTACATACCTTAGTGCCGCGACCGAGAGGATAGAGGATACCGCGGCACTGCTTATTGATGCATGTGCTGAAAGAAAGCGTAGAACAATAAAGGGTTGACACCCCTCCATTGTGCTGCACAGAAAGGAGACGAGGCTATCGTGAGGCTACTTATCAATGCGGGTGCTAATAAGGATGCTCGGGATAAGAAAGGGTTGACGCCTCTCTATTTCGCCGTGGCGAGGGGACAGGAACAATACGAGACCGATCTTCGTACCAACAAGGACTCGGATGGGGAAGAATGGGATGAGGGGAAGTTCGTGCGCGAATACGACCATGGATTTAAAGTGGATGCGGTCGCAGTGAAGCTTCTCATCGACGCCGGCGCCGATGCGGATGCCACAACCTTTATTGGCTCGACGCCACGACTGGAGGCTGATAACAGTCCTAATCCTTATATCCGGAGAATTCTAGGTATAGAAGAAGGATTCTGGGTTCCAATTAAGGAAGAAGGCAGCTTAGATTGAATTAGTAATAAATTCTTTTATACCCTTGGAATAAACTTACACAAAGCTTATTTTACTTCCTCGTCTTCTAAAGTATAAACTTGCTTATAGTATATCTCTTGAAAAGTTAAAGGCAGAAGGCCGTCGAGCTTCTAGAGCATATAGCTACAACCAGAGTGACGGCATTAGCAGAAGATCAGCTACGTTAACTTCTGTCACACCGCGAACTGATGATACTTCTGATACAGAAATATTCGAATCGAAGAATAAAGAAGGGGGTTCATGCTAGATAGATACAGATCGCTATTTATTATTCCACATTACGCGAGGTAGCTTATAACTTCATAGTTAGTAAAGCTTAAGAATCACAGCCTTCAACTACTAACTACCAACTAGATACTATATTCAGTTTACTAAATAATAATAGTTAATATAACGGTTGAAGCTAGCAGGAATCTAGTGAAAGCATTTATTAGAAACCCTTATAAAAAGAGAAGTACGTGAGGCATTAAGCGCCTGGTCGAGGCGGAAACTGACTTTGCAGGGGTTCTGAAAGGTTAACATTAGGTACTAGCAGACCCGCTCTCGACAAGGATAAATAGTCACGGGAAACCGAAATGTACCTTCCGGGGCGAGACCTTGATGTTTCCCCGCTCGATCCTGAGTGACTATATTCTGTCTCTGTTTCATCATCTGTGACTTGTAGCGTTTAACGATGAGAGATGAACTATGCTGCCAATTCACTATCAGTAGGCGACATCATTTAGTTCTTTGTATTATCGAGACTCCATTTTTTGTTTTTGTGGTTTACTTACTCCATAATACAATTATATCTTGGCGTGGAAATGTTTCGGCCTCTGCCCTATCTATTCCCGCATGGATTCTCTCGGAATGTTGCGCTAAAGTCGGCCCCTTTCCAGAATATGGCGTCTAGCTTCGTGAGGTGTCATCGGTTGATCGATCTATCGAGCCGCACCTCTGGAACGCTAGCACAACCACTCCGGCCACAGCGTCCGCATGATCGTCGTGGCTTTGAGGTCGCTATTATTTGCGCTTTACCTCTCGAGGCTAATGCTGTCGAAGCTTTATTCGACCACTACTGGGGTGAGAACGGCCCGCCTTTCGACAAAGAGCCAGGCGACCCTAATTCCTACTCGACAGGCGTGATTGATCGTCATAATGTCATTCTCGCATATATGCCGGGGATGGGCAAGGTCAATGCGACGACGGTTGCTTCTCACTGTCGGGCTAGTTTCCCGGGCGTCAGAATAGCCCTTGTGGTTGGTGTTTGCGGTGCTGTACCCTTTAATAATAAAGATGAGATTGTTCTGGGTGATGTTATCATTAGTGATGGTATTGTCCAGTACGACTTCGGGCGGCAACTACCTGATCGATTTGTTCACAAGAACACCCTTGCAGATTTACCAGGCAGACCGAATCAGGAAATACGAGGGGTCCTAGCAAAGTTGAAATCACTTCGGCATCGTCGGCAGCTATTAGCAAAGATGGAAGGCTATCTTTGCATTCTTCTCCAAGAGCCGGAGCTCCAGGCTGAGTATCCTGTCCTATAAAAGACAGGCTTTTCGAGGCTTCTTACAATCATCTGGATGACCAGAAGACATGCGAACAACTCGGGTGTAGCGGCAAGCTTTTGTCGCGAAGCCGCTTGGAGAACAAAGAGTCGGTCACACCCGCCGTGCACTCTGGGTTGATGGCCTCCGGAGACTTAGTCATGAAGTTTGGCAACGACCGCGATCGAATCGCAGTAGCGGAAGGCGTTATCGGATTCGAGATGGAAGGTGCTGGAGTTTGGGAGAGCTTCCCGTGTGTCGTGGTCAAAGGTGCTTGTGATTACGCCGATAGTCATAAGAATAAGGATTGGCAACGATATGCTGCAGCTACGGCGGCTGCTTGTGCTAAGGCTCTTCTTAGCTTCTGGGTGCCTTCATCATCATCATCATCAGGTCAGCGAGGGATAACCTTGGAGAATAGTCACTAACTCTTTGAAAAGGGAACCTAGGCTTTGCCCAGAGAAATGAAGTTGACTTGCCACAAGATAAGAGGGTTAGAACGCCCCTGCCGGAGAGAGCCTCGCCTGGATATAGATTTTGCAACCATCCAGTCTTTCTGGTACCATTCCCCAAAAACCCTCTCTTTGTTGGCCGAGATGAGGCTCTCACTAAGCTTCAGAGCCTGTTCTTTGAGCAAAAGCATCGGAAAGTCGCACTGCTCGGCCTTGGGGGTATCGGCAAGACTCAAATCGCGCTGCAATTTACTTTCTTACTCCGAAAAAATATGCCAGACTGCTCAGTTTTCTGGCTGCCTGCTTTTAGTATGGCTAGCTTTGAGCAAGAATGCGCGAAACTCGTGAAAACTCTTGGCATTGTGTGTTCAGACGGTGAAGATGCGAGAGAATTAGTGCGGCAGTATCTCAATTCAAAGGACTCAGGAAATTGGTTCCTTGTTATAACGCCGATGATATCAATGCCTTTCGTCGATCAACATCTTCAGAGGGGGGGGGATCCTAGCTTTCCTGCCAACCAACAACGACAGCGGATGCATCCTACTTGTAACACAATCAAAAGAGGTTGCGGTCGCTCTAGCTAAGAAAGGAGTAGTGAAGTTACCGCAGATGGGTTTCAACTAAGCATCAGACCTGCTCAAGAAGTCATTAATCGACGAGAATGGATCACGCAACGATGAAGCCGTGGCCAAACTGCTCAATGCTCTCTCCTCTCACCCCTTAGCAATTTCGCAGGCAGCCGCGTACATGAACACATATGAGGCATGGGTTGAGGAGTATTTCAGACTGTTAAGCGACAGGGTTGAAAGGAGCAAGATGGAATTGCTTGAGCAAGGGCATGATGATGATACCTATTACCACAGCTCGTAGAGCGCGGTAGCTACTACCTGGATCGTGTCATTTGACCGCATTCGGCGCTCAGATCCAGCAGCGGCAAGGGTTCTCTCCTTTATGGCCTTCATCGAGCCGAAATCTATTCCTTGGTCTATCTTCCCGGCACTGGAGACAGAGCAACAGATGACGCAAGCTCTAGGTACGCTTTTAGGGCACGGCTTCCTGACCAAACGACAGGGGGATAGTGACGCAATGTTTGACATGCAGAGTCTTGTACATCTGGCCACTCGAAGATGGAACGAAATCGAGGGCCATGGACAAGAAATGCAACTGGTATCACTAACACGTGTTGCTGAGATATTCCCGACTGATGACTAGGAGAATTGTGAAGTGTGGCGACAGTATCTGCCGCATGCACTCAGACTTCTTACGAGCATGGGCGATGTCGAAAACGACGATGTATGCAAGCTCGGCTTTTGGGTTGGCCGATGTTTGTGTATAGATGGACGTCCAAAAGAGGCAGTGGCCCGACTAGAATCAGTGGTTGCAATCAGAGATAAGACATTGGCCGAAGGTAATTCTCATCGATTAGAGTCGCAACACGCCCTTTCAGATGCATACAGAGGCAACGGTCAGAGAGAGCAGGCGATCGAGCTGCTTGAGAATATTGTCGCGATCAGAGAAAAGATATTAGTGGACGATCACCCACATCTGCTTACGTCGCAGCATGAACTTGCTGTGACATATCTCCTGGATAGTCAAAGGCAGAAGGCAATTGAGCTTCTCGAGCATATGGTTGTAACCAGAGAGAGGGTATTGGCAGAAAACCACTTACATCGACTTACGTCGCAGCATAAGCTTACAATAGCACAAGTTATCGACAGTCAAAGAAAAAAAGGCAATCCAACTTTTGGAACATGTGGTTATGACCAGGGAGAGGGTATTGGAAGAGGATCACCCGCATCGACTTACCTCACAAGAACTTGCACGAGCATACCTTGCCCAAGGTGAAAAGAAAAAGGCAGTCGAGCTTCTCAAGCATGTGGTTGCGATCAGAAAAAATACATTGTCAGAAGACGATCCACAGCGGCTTACATCCCATTATGAGCTTGCACGAGCGTACGTTGCCGAAGGTCTGAAGCAGAAAGCGGTCAGGCTTCTTCAGCATATAGTTGCAACCAGAAATAAGACACTCGCAGAAGATCATCCACATCGATTAGGATCACAACAGGAGCTTGCAAGAGCTTACCTCGGCCAAGGCAAGAAGAGGAAGGCAACTAAACTTCTCGAGCATGTAGTTGCAATCAGGGAGAAGACATTACGAGAAAACCACCCACATAGATTGGGATCACAGCAGGAGCTCGCTGTAGCGTACCTTGCCCAGGGCCAGAGGCAGAAGGCAATAGACTTCTTGAGCATATGGTTGCAACTAGAGAAATAACGCTGGCAGAAAATACCTCCGTCGCCTAGCTTCGCAGGTCTGGCCTTGGCCTGACTATATCTCGAGGACCGGGTCGATGAGAATACATAACAAAACATGAAATCTGGAAACAGGTCTATACCACTTCGGTCCATACTCAAGATGTAGATTTGTTGTCCTCACATGTAACTCCCTTTTATTAGACTTCACTTTGAGTTTTTCTCGAGTGGACATTGGAACAAACGCAGACATCGCCACTCAGTAAATGAAATTGCAGAAGGGGATGAAAACGAATGAAATATAGCTCGCTGGTAGACAATGGTTCGGCCTGGCCCAGCGTTCCTGATGCTATAGCGAGATAAAAATAAAACTAGTCTCTGGTAGGATTTTGAAACTACTATTACAGCTGGAGTGTCGAAACATACTTGATGGTGTATCTATAGACCGAGTGTAGTGGCACCAAATGGCCCTGACTGGATCTACTACCTCCTATCGAGGACTGACGATTTACGACTACTTCCATGCGCAGTTACATCAGTTCAAGCTGAGTTGAGAGACTGCCACGCCCAACGAACGATTTTTCCGTGCCAGCGTAAAGCATGAATCAAGTGTAGAGATGACAATGTACACCCAAACAGAACACAAGGACTGATTGAAAGTCGCCGTCCAATCTGTATTCTCTCACACTCAATTGTCACCAAGTATTGCTCCATATCCCAAAGAGGTTACGATTCCAACATGCCAGCTTACACATGTTTTCATTTCAGCCGCCAGATAAATCATTCTACTGGGATGTATGTTCAATCGGCAGGTTAAGAGCAATTTTTTTGTGTTTTGTGGAAGCGACTCCTTCAGCAACAATGATTTCGATCGTTACGGCTCAGACAAGACCTTGTGTTATTTACCTGCGCTTCACCAACTCCAGTCAAGCGCTCATCTTATCGCGAACCCATTGATAATTACATTTAAACATTAAACGATCAGAATAAAAGAATAGAGGGGGTATGGAAGGCGAGAATGCGAGACAATCTACAACTATTGACGATGTTAAGTGCCTCGTCTCCCTCAAGACCTAACGCAATCAAGCGAGGGTTCGGGCCTAGTCGTACAGTAAAGGTACTATTAAAGTCGAACCCAGTACTCCTTCACTGCAAGTTTAACCCCCCATTGAGCTCGGTTAAGCCACACCTAAGTAAGCAGAGCATAGCCACACGCCACACCCTTGCCCGATCTCGACCCATCCGCCATCACCTATCAATTCCCTTTCATCGTTGCCATTACCAGAGTTTCTACCATGCATTATCATTCAGGGTCATGATTGGTATTTCGTAATCACAACATTTGATGGCACACAAACCCAATTCCGGCCGAAGCATCTCATAGGAACTACGGGCGATACCAAGGGTATATATTAGATACTGCATAGCCTTCTCCTTCCGTGTCTGTGGATTAAAAGCACGTATTGGCCATGGATGAAGGACCATATTCTGCAATCTAGCAAAGAGATTTCTAGACCTTAGAATTAATTGAGGTCTGGAACCCTTTATCTAACCCTGTGGATTATAGCTCATGCCTCAGCCGGGGCTCCGTAGCCTCAGTTCTTCATAGCTGGGGTCTACTTCTAAGAGAAGTGATTACTATAACAGCGCTTATTGCCGCGGTAAGCAACCTAATAGGCCTTATTATCGCCTGAGTCGAGTTTTAGCGGAACTGCCCCTGATATGCTTAAGGCCTAGACTGACACTAAGAGCATGGTCTACTACACTAACGTAAGCTATTGCCAATAGCCTCGGGTTTACGTTGAAACAGGGGATCTACCCACTCGTTAAAGTAAAACCAATGGCCGAAAACTACTCAGTAATTTTAAAGAAGGTGTGGCTTTTTTTTCCACGGTCAATTGAAAGAAAACTCCTCAGACGCTAATGGCCGGCTGATCGACTTCCCCTTTTAATAGGCCGTCATGCCCCGTGGCGGTGCCTCCAATCCAAGGTAACCCAGGTTCTCTCACAATGGTGCTCCTTCGTTGTCTCGCGGTCGCAGTTGCACTCTGCTACCAGGTCAGCGCGGGTCCATGTCGCCCGCGTAGCAGCGCCACCGTGGCGGCACCCTCCACAGTACTCACAGATGATCTGGCCTCGTCGACAGTGCTGTCGGCATTGAGCAGCGATGGTTTGGGATCTACGACGCTGTCGACAGGCCTCGAGGTTCTCACGACAACGTTGTCAAGCACATCTCTGGTCGTGTCTCTCGACAGCACTCTGGCCGGGTCAAGCGACACTATATTAACATATGAATCGTCGGTGTCAGCTGGTGCATCCGCCCCGACGTCGACGTCTATTGCCTTTTCTTCTATCGAAACGGGGCCTTCCTCAGATACTTCTACAACTGAAGCCGCTGCTACAACGACCACATTATCAAGCGAGACAGCCGCAAGCCCGACTTCATGGAGCACCTCGGACTATGAGTCATCAACTCTCAGTGAGACGACTACTACGGATTCTACCATATCGGACGGTACTGCCACAAATAGAGAGGCACCTTCCCTAACCACAGAAGAGACGGGTACATCTACTTCACAAGCCGCTAGCTCGAGTGAGACGACTAATGCGGATTCCACCACATCAGACAGTACTACCACAAGTACAGAGATACTTTCCTTGACCACAGAGGAGACGGGGACATTTACTTCTCAAGTCGCAAGCTCGAGTGAAGACACATCATCTGTTACAACGTCCGATCAACCGTCAGCTGGCACAGAAACAAGCACTGCGGAAACAACCAGCTCCGAGACGAGTACTGTTGAATCAAGCAGTGTCGAGACAACAACCGTCAAGACGACCAGTGTTGAAACGACCAGCGCCGAGACGAGCGCCAAGACAAGCACCGCCTCGACAACGGAAGAGGCAACCACCACTACAACGATGGCTGAACCAAACCAGCCAACCAAGTACTTTATCAACGGAGGGTTCGAAATCCCCAACGACAACGGCGAATACAATGGTGCACCATCGTTGCTCGGCCGGAGCGTCACGATCAAAACAGATCCCTTGAACGCTCTTTCCGGCACCCATTACGCGTTCGTACCAACAGCTCCACATCAATTCTTCCAAGACTAACCCCATGCTTCACAGTGAATTAGCTTTCCCCCTTGCCGGACCTGCTGCGCCTTACACCTACGCCGTCCGTCAATCCCTCACCGGCCTTGATCCGGCGAAGAGATATGCTTACACTTACAACTGGGCACCCACGGGCATGGTGCCAAATAACGCACAGAATCCTTATCTCAAGTTCACTACGAATTTTGGCACCGTTTATTACGAGTTTGAATACAGAGGCGAGGTAAGCCCCGCGGATCGCTACGTCAAGAGGAAGATCGTCTTCGGCGGAATCACACCGGCAACAGCCGACGCTGTGCAAACTCGCGTCCAATTTGTTGGCCTCACAAGCGGTTCCGTCCGCTTCGACGACATCAGCATCTTCGAGTACGATCCGCCGTGTACATTGATCAACCTGACACCAAGCAACAAGGTGTGTGGCCGCAAGGGCAGCGTGTACGGCTTGTCCAAAGCAGAGAAGGTGATCGCGGGCGAGCAGTCCCTATCTCTCGAGGACTGCGTGGAAAGTTGCCATCTTGAATCAACATGCCACGTCATCTCATATCTCCCCATCGTCGGAAACAACATAGGACGGTGCTGGCGTTATAAGGTGCCACAGGAAGATATGGAATTTGTTGAAAATGGCGGCGGGCAATACGTTTATGAGCCGGAGTGCTTCAGCTTCAGGTAATAGGCTAATAGTTGAAGGTACCCAGTCAGATTACTTGGATATATATAATACACAACGGAATTCGCTTTCCCAGGTTTGATATCACTCGCCCCTGGACGCCCACGTCTTCGATTGAGTCCACCAGTCGAGCATTGCTTCTTCATCCATCTCTCCCCCTTGGCCGCTTTAGACATTATAATGCTCAAGCAAGAGATGGACCAAGCGACTACTACGCAACCAGATGTGACGTACGGTTTTGCCAATACGGTTCATCAAAGACTGAGAAAGGCTTAACATTTGTTCCCCTTAACTTGAGTTCCTTCAAGTTTATTGAATATAATAACAGATAATACCTTGGTTACTAGAGACTAAACTTCTCATCCCTACCATCCCAGAGCTGATTTTATAGAGGCCTCAAGCAGTGCACCACCCTGAGCTTGTGTGGCAGCATTCGGATGGTAATCACAACCCGCTTCCGAACCTTGGGAGGGCCAATCCACCAAGTGAGTCTTCACACCACTCAACCGTCGCATCGCATCCTTGAGCACCTGAACGTTGGTGGATTTTTGCGCATCGGCCTCAGACGGGTAGCTATCGCTGAGTAACGGAGAAGAGACAAAGAAGAACTGGGCTTTCGAGTAGTGTGAGTGTATCTTTTTCACAAACGTCACCAGTGCTTTGGTAAGGTCTTCTGGGTCAACTGGGTCGCGCACGTTGAGATAGCTGAAATCATTTGTACCGAGATTGATCACCACAGCGTCAGGTACCCATGATTTAGGAAACGAGTAGCTGTTGTCATCGTCGTTGGCGCCGTATCGAGTGTAGAGAACGGGCATTGTTGCCGTGTTATCGGGAGGGTTTGAGGCATAGTTGCGAGTAAAACCCTTGCCACTCCAAGCGACAACGCTATAATCTGCATTCAAAGCTCGAGCTGCCACCGCACCGTATGTCTTGCCGTTGTTTTGCAGAACAGCCGAGTCCGTGCAAGGTAGAACGCCGTCGAGGCCGTACCCAACGGAGATAGAGTCGCCAATGATCTCAATCTTGCGCTGTGGTGCCACATTCTCGACCAGCGTGCCATCCGTGGCAACGCCAGTGACGCGGAAGATACCGAACGAGCTCTCGGATCGTTTGCGCAGCTCCACAGTATGAGTCCCCTTTGGCAGTTTTGGGGTTGCGATTGAGGTGCCGGCTACATTACGAATGAGAATTGGATCGCCGCCGTCGATTATCAAGTCTGCGCTTGAGGTTCCGGTCACACTATCGATCTTGATAGTGGCTGATGTGCCCTTGAAAGCAAAGGCAACTCCGGTGCTCGGCCATGTAAGCTGCTTGGTCGCTGGATTGACTCTTCCGACAAACCGATAGGTCTGAATACAAAGTTAGGAAGCGCCTGCATATGATGATAGCTGGACTTACTGGTAGTGAGGCGGCGGTGATGACGGTCACTAAAAAGGTCAGTGCAGCCAACTTCATATTGATCTTGGCTTGATGCCTAGAGGACACACTCCAAAGCAAGACTCAAGGTAATTATCATGGAACTGAATTGTTTAATCAATAATGGTCATCCTCGCAAAATCTTCTCGAGGGACATTGGACCATATTATATCCTATGCCAGATCTCCTGACCACCCCTACAGGCCTCGGCAGAGACTGTCCGAATTACCCAAAAAGGTAAGATGCATGCAAGGTTGGCCGTTTCACAATTTATCCACCACTTATATCGCTTGTTAGACATTTATTTGACTGAAACAATCTAATCGATGGTTTAATTTTTCCTGTTCTATCTTATTTTAGCTACCACCGGGAAGAGGGGGATTCTCTGTACCAATCTTTCTTTCTTATCCCTTTGAGTGATACAACCCTTCACTAGAGTCAAAAGAGGGATAGCTATAGAGTTATCCAGTCAGATTAAGCAGAGCAGCTATTATAATGCCAGCGTGTACTCTTGCTATTAATTAATCGCTATAGAATCTACAAGGCTATATATCCTGCAAAGGCAGCCTATCTACACAAGTGTGGCACCCTCTTTAGAGTCTATTTCTATAGAAATTCCGTAACCTTCTTGTACGTGGAGTCAAGTGGAGCTAAGTACGGAGCGGAGGGTTGTACCACTCAAAGGGATGAAAATTTTGCTCTACGAATAGACGAGATAAATAAACTTGGTCGCTACTCTAAGCTTCTACTGATGCTATAGTAGCCCCATGACGAACCCTGCCTGACCTGTCTCATACCACCTTGCCGATCAACTGAACACAACCAATCACCTATGCCCTAGAATCGCTCAATTGCTGAGCCCCCAAATAAAGACTCCACTAATTATCTTATCGTGGCGGCCATTCTCCGACCGACAATTCCCATTTTATTTCTCACCTCACCGTTCTTTTCTTTTTCCCGCAAAACTTAGACGCTATATAAGCTCCCGAAACTCAAAAAGGCCCTCCCCAGAAGGTAATTGCGCTTGGTCAGTACGCAGAATGTCGACACCACCTGCGGCTACAACAAGCCCAAAAAGCCAGAAAAGTCCCGCCAAGAGTCCGCCCAAAAATGCCTCAAAGAGCCCCTCAAAGAGCCCACCGCAGCAGGCGCAGCTGAATGTCGCAGATACCGGCGTTCTGGAACCCGAGCATTGGCAGCAGCTCGCTGAGGTGAGATGAGACTTGCCGATGATGTTACTCTTAGTCACGTAGGTGCAAGTCGATGCTAACACTCACGAAGGAGGAGAATCCTGATGATGATGACACTCATTCATTGAGCGACCAGAGCCTCGCGTCTTCTACAGACTCAGTCACCTCCAGTATCTTTGAGTACCGCAAACTCCATGGCAGGACATACCATCGTGAAATCGGTAGTGCGCAATATTGGTGAGAGATATCCTTATAGTCACGCATTCAGACACAAGCTCACCGGACCAGGGCTGCCAACGACGAACGGCAAAGTGAAGTGCTTGACATCAAGTAAGTTAAAGCAAATTCGTCTAGACAGGTCAGGTCATGGTTAACAATCATCAGCCATCACTGTCTCACTCTGGGAATTGGAGGGAAGCTTCACCTCGCGCCTATCGATACAGACAAGATTACGGTAAGTCCTATGGTTGTAGACCGACCCAGAAGCTGACAACCATTGACAGAAAGCGCTTGACATTGGAACAGGCACTGGTATGTAAGCCATGGCGCCATCGGGTTATCAGATAGCTAACCATGACTACTCTCAACCAACAGGCATCTGGGCTTTGTAGGTCTAAGAAAATCCTTCTAGACGACGAATACTAATTCCAAGGCAGAGATTTCGCTGACGAACATCCTAATGTTCAAGTTATCGGCACCGATGTCTCTCCAATCCAGCCCTCTTTTGTTCCGCCAAACTTGCAATTGTCCGTCATCCGAAGCAAGTTCCTATTACACATTTGATGAGCTAATATGTTTAATAGTGAGATTGAAGATTGCACCCAAGAGTGGACTTTTGCCCCCAATTCAGTCGACTACATCCACATCCGCTGGCTCGTCGGCGCTATTCCGGATTGGTATAGGTTCTTCAGTGAAGCTTTCAAGACCTGCAAGCCCGGTGGTTGGGTTGAAAGTTTTGAACCGTCAAGTATTATCACTAGCGACGACGGCACCGTCAAGGAAAACTCAGCCTTGGATCAGTGGGGCAAGATCTTTATTGAGGGGGCCAAGAAGCTGGGGACAAGCTTCACTATTTATGAAGAAGAGCTACAGAGAAAAGCTATGGAAGCTGCCGGCTTTGTCGACATCCAGACATTTGAGTACAAGGTAAATATTGATAATGTTATGGAAATCATCAGCAAGAACTAATGTGCTATTATAGGCCCCTATTGGAGGCTGGCCGAAAGACACGGAATTGAAAGAGCTGGGCGAATTTGGCAAGCTTGCATTCTTGGCTGATCCTGAAGGGTTTGTCCTCTTTGTTGCTAACACAATTGGCTGGACTGAAACGGAAGTCCATGTTTTCCTTGCGCATGCTCGTCGGGAGATTCATTCTGGCAAGTGTCATCCCTACTACAGGCAGCGAGTTATTTGGGGTCGCAAACCAGAAGAGTGATCCTATCTAGTTTCTAGTTATTTATATTATAACTGCCTGAAACCCTAGCCTCAGCCCGATACAAATACCCTCTAATAATTCAGAATGTGTTTATTATAGAAGGCTTCCAAATCTAAATTTAACCTAAGTGGCGTAGGAATCCTAGCTAGATAAAAAGACTACTAAAATAACCCTTCTGATGCTATTGAGATAACCTTTCTAAAGCCACTTGTCAGGGCGGCAGCGGCTTAGAGCTTGAGGCTACGTTGGTGCAGAGAGCTCGCAAATGGCCGACATGATTACGCTCAAGCCTATCATCTCATTTAAGTTCTGCCGAAATAGGGTCACGGCCGCAAGTCTTGCAGGGTTAGTGTCAGCTAAGTATCAGCAACTGGAGGTTCCACGGAACAATGGGTCTTTCTCGCGCCTATTTGATTCCCTTGGCTCATCCAGTTAATGGCAGTTTATAAGTATCTCAAACATTTTATCGTAAACAGCCTGTTTGGCCCAAGCTTACCCTGGAACGCTCTGATGTCGCTCTGTCATACCTATGCTATACCCCCTCGACAATCCCTCGATCTTGACCCTGTCTCTGCGGCTAGACTTACTTCTCAGGAATATCTCAAGCACGCATTAAGTGTTCTCCTTTCCGGATATTTCTCTATCTCTCGGATCATGACTGGGAATAGAATCAACTGCGAATAGGAGCCTAAGTTTGAGTCTAACTCTTTTAGTACTGGACCCATTCCAATTTTAGACTGCGATGGGTCACGAGCATATGGACAGGCCTTTTCCGCAATTCCGCATTTCCGCCCGCCTTTAATTTTTGGCTGACTCTGGGTTTTCCCACCAGTGTACCGGTAGTTCCAACTCCACACGTTTCCCCTACTTTTACTTGTACTTCTCTGCTCCTCTTTTCTCGCGTTTCCTGTCATCTTTCTTTGAAGTTGTATATCGCAGAACTATCGTACCATACTATCAATGTTCATGTCCCTGTGGTATTTGCTCTTGATGCGATGCGAAGCCACATAAAGCCACATGTCTACGATGGGCTCAAAGCTGAGCGTGACTTCAGCTGAAGCAGGGTGATTTGCCTTCTATTCCCGTTTGAGCATAGCTTCTCGGCCCGGAAATGACACCGTCTCGATGGTAATCCGGGGAGGTTAAAAGAGCAGCGGAACTGCGAATATCTATCAGGGCTACTATAGATTGTCAGTTATCTTTAACGGTGGCGAACGTGAAGACATCAACAGAAAGATTTCGAAAGCTTTTGATTAAATAATCTGGATATACATGAATGTGGAAAGCTCTCACTACCATGATGAAGATTTAAATCTAATAACTAATACGTATGTTTCACACATGTCAGTAACATAGCGTGGTTTCCGACAAGGCCTTGTTTTAACTTCTACAAGAGACTGAATTAGCTCTGTTCACTCGCGCGATTCTCGTGTTGCCCGTTAGCCACTGACGCATGGATGTAGCCCTTGTTAACACGGAACGGTGGCCCGCATATGACAAGTCGACAAGACGATTGGCCATGTCTCTACGCCACATTCGGTAGCTTTAGAAAAAGGGGGGGAATAAGCAAAAAACAAAGGTAATCTCGAGCTTGCGCGACTCAGCTGGCAAAAGAGAAAATAATGCAGTTCTCATCGAATAATACCTTTGGGCTTGGGCTATAATGCTTGTGACTAAGACATGAAACAGGTCAAATCGAGCAAGTAGTTATTGATCGACAATCGCCGCTAACGATATTCGACTATCCGGCTCGTAATCATCACCCAAGACGGCTACGGCCACCTGACGGTCTGTTGACGCCAAGGCGGACGGGAATTTGATCGTCCAGTGGCGCATTTAGCGTGCAGTCACATAATCTTTGCGATTAGATACTGTACTGTAGGTATTACCCCTCTCCTCCCCTCAAACATTCAATTTGTCTAGAACCTGCATTTATCTCTGCTAGTGCTTCATGATCTGTTGCGCATTAACAAGGCTATCCTACGGCATGCGGAACATTATACCCGCTATGTAACACACCACAGCCAGGAACAGCAGACTTGTCAGCTTCTTGTGTCGAGACTCGATATACATAATCGACCCACGCGTCGGTTGGCCATGGGCGGAGAATTCCCCGACGATGACTCCACAGGGGCTCGCGCCTTAGCAATCATCACTCCCTTCTTCTTCCTGAGTCTGCTTGTCTTTGTCCTTGGGGTGTACACTCGTATTGCCCTAGCATACAAACTCAACGTGTCAGATTACCTGGTTATCATTGCAATGGTAAGACAACGACCCAAAAATGTATCCGGCGCCCATTAACTGGTCAGGTTGCACAAATAATTACCTATTCGCTCTTTGCAGCCGCTGTCGCCAATGGCTTTGGGCGTCACAATACTTATATCAGTGCAGAAAGCAGTATCTCAATCCTGAAGTATTTATTCGGAGTCATGATGATAGGACTTTGGGTATCAACTTTCGCCAGACTTTCTATCGCATCACTACTGCTCTCTTTCTCCATGTCAAAGTCATGGAAAATAGTTCTCTGGTTCATCATCGGATTTCAAATAGTCACGCTTGTCGCAAGCGAGATTTTTCAATTACTTGAGGGCCGTCCGGTACGAGCCATGTGGGAACCGGTTGTCGATGCGAAATGTATGCCTGTGCAGGAAGTCTGGGTAATTGGCTATGTTTTCGTCGGTAAGCTTCCCTGTCCTTGCTGCTTTCAATTTCACCCTATTGACTTATCTAAGGAGCTAGTATGTTCAGTGACTTGGTTCTGACGATTCTGCCAATGTTTCTGATCTGGAAACTGAAACGAAGCGCCGTAGAACGCTGTCTTGTATCTGTCTTGATGGCACTGAGCCTTCTTGCCACCATCATTACTGCGTTGAAAGTCGTTTATATGAAGACATTCGATATCGACTCCCCTGACACTTTCCAAGCTAGCATGCCGCTGTTCTTCTGGTGTCGAATGGAGGAGTGCGTGATACTGATTGCAGCCTCTGCTCCACTGCTCAAGGCACCTATTGAATCGGCTCTCAGTCGATTGGGGTTTCCCACATTTCAGAATCCAGTTAGACAACTCAACTCGTGGGAATCAATTCGGACACATGAACATCACATAGTGAGTGGTACTACATGTTATGGACAAGGATATGAAGTAGAAAACCCCTAGAGGAAACCGGTTTTCGTGGACCCAAGACGGACCTGATCTTACAACGGGCTGCCAGAGTTCGATGTTCCACGAGAGCAGACGAGGGTTTTCTCAACTACACCAGACTCTTAAGGCCACGAACCAACATTTACTATAAACAAGACATAGAACGAAACATAAAACCAGAGAAACAGCATGGTCTAATTGATATACTTCCTAATCGTGCCAAATATTCCACTACCTGAGATTTAAAGACATTTGGTCTAGAATGACTAAATTAAAGCTGGAAGAACTCTGGCGATTTATAAGACTAAGCTGAGTTGACTTTGAACCATTGACCTGGTATCACGCCAGAAGTATCCAAATGAAGCTATCTACGGATACCGGCCGTGGGCGGCAGCTAGAGAAGGTCAAGTCGCCCGTACAGCGATTCCAACGAGGAAAACACTGTACTTGGGAGTTTAATTGAACCGAAATCGACTGTTTAGAGTATTGTAGCCTACTGTCTCGTGGTTACAGGAATTGCATGATTTGTATTGACCTGATGGCAGCTAGAGAATTACTCAAGTTGCATATGGAGACAAAAAAGACTGCAAGGTGATAATCTGCCTTCTCATTGAAATGCATACCGCGACACTACCTGTTACAAGCACTGTATGATTGTTAAGGAGGTCAAATCACCCTCCAAGCAGCGTTCCTGAAGCAATCCTTGACTGTGAAGAAGACGAGAGCTGTCTACACAATCGAAACGCCATCAGACCAACCGAACGGCTGTGTAAAGGATTCGAAATAAAGAATGTCTGACCTTTAGTGATAGGTATCTACAGCACAAGCAACTGGTTAGAAGCAGGATTTGGTGATATAATGTCAGGACACTGGAAGGTCGTTGGCCCCTAGTATGGTTGAGTCACATGACATGTTCTGGCATAAAAAGGATAACTGTACAAATTTTCAGTTTACCTATGTCACTGAACCCCAAGTAAGCACTAGTCTATCCTGGTGGCTCCTAGCCCAAGATAGCGAGCGCCACCGATGCTGTTCTTTCGGAGCATGGACTGGCCGATCGACTTGGTTCGCGTCTCTTGAACGGTGAATGGCTGCTGTTATAAACTTACGCTAACTAGATTTCAACTCGTTGCGGTAGCCTAAAACTATTAAAGCAGCTCTATTCTGTCTTAGCGAATGTATTTTAATTGCCGCATTCTTATATCACTTTCAATATACACCAAATCATGGCAGAAAGCCAACCATCATCAAGCGATATGGTTTATCCCACGCATATGTTGGATAATATCTCGGCAGTCAAGCCTCTTGTAATGTCCTGGACTATATGTTTCAACGATGTACTGGACGCCGAGAAACTTCACCAAGCACTTTCAAAGCTACTTCAAATAGGCGATTGGAAGAAGTTGGGAGGACGACTTAGTAGAGGAGACAATCGACACGGAGCCCTCGAAATTCATGTTGCCTCTTCGTTCACAGAAACACGACCCTCTTTATCTTTCTCTCATCAACATTACGACATAGCTATCGAGGAGCACGCTGTGGCAAGACTACTACCAAAAGCGAGTCATCAGCCGTCCACCCAAGCAGGGCCATCAGCGCTCCGGAAATTCGCTATACCATCAGGTGCACCTACGACCCTCAAGGACTTTACCAGTAGGGATGTACCTATGCTGTCACTGTATGTTGTCTCGTTCCAAGACGCGACGCTTGTTACTATTTCATGGCCACACGTTCTTTTTGATGCTGCGGGATTTTGTCACTTGGTTGAAGCGTGGTCGTCAGTTCTGGCGGAACAGGAAGAGAGAGTCCCGGATCTAATTGGCGCTAGAGAAGATGTGCTCTACAAGATGGGAGATATCTCTCAAACCAGTCCGCACTATGCCGCGACTGAATCAAGAATACTTACGGGTCTGTGGCTTGTTGTATTCCTCATTCGCTTTTTCTGGGCCATCCTCACTCAACCGACCGTGGAGAACCACACCATTTGCATTCCTCGGAAAATAGTCGATCGACTACATCGACGAGTACTAGAGGATATACAAGACGAGACAGAAGCCGTTGGTCATCCATGGGTCAGTCCAAGTGATGCAATCTTGGCCTGGCTGAGTCGTACAGCAGTCACGTCGACATTGGGTTCGCACTCAATTAGCATGACTAGTCCTATCGACGCACGCTCCCGGCTATCCCATCTTCAGGATGCGAACGGGGTTAACGTCCAGAACATGTTGTTGGTATCGTCTGTGACACTGTCGCCCGAGGTGCTCCGTGGCTCATTGGGGAAACAAGCTCTGATGAGTCGGCAAGGCCTTTTGGATCAGCTGCAGGAAACGAATCTGGTAGGGATCTTACAGCTGCTTCGCAAACGGTGGGACGACTCCCGAGCTGGATCACCGATCTTTGCAGCCCCGGGTAGTGTATTGCTCATCACCAATAACAGACTGAAGATCGACATTTTCAACGCAGCCGATTTCAGGCCAGCGGTACTCCGGACTGAGAGGAAACAGCCAAGGAGCAATCCACTGGGCACGCCTGTATATCACTATGCAACGCCTCTCAACGCCGGCATAACGTTTAGAAATTTCGTCAACATTCATACAATAGACCGCGAAGGTAATTACTGGCTGTCGGGACTCTTTACGCCACGACAGTGGTCGAGGATCGAAGAGGGGTTTCAAAAGTTATGTTAGGAAGGGGGTTCTCAGGTGTTGCCGTCTTCTCGCCATCGTGTATGTGACAGTATGTCATCAAAAAGCGTAAGTTGAACTTGAAACACATAGTAATAATTATTAAAAACGTGTCCTTAACTAGGGTTGAAGGTGGGCCCATATACTTTATTTGAGGCTATGAGCAACAACAGTAGTAATGATCATTAAATAACAACCAGAAAGGATGTAGAGAGTAATTGTTCAAATTAAAGTCTCAATGAATGTAGTGCATTCTCTGTGCCGCGGGGGATCGCGCTCCAAGAGTTTAAGTCAAAGCAGACAAGTCCCGCAACCCAGGTAGTGGTACTATCACGGAACTTGAAGATGCGATATGAGATAGAAAAGTTGATGATCGAGCCGTCGGCCTGTTCCAAGGGCGCCTTTGTCCTTGATGATCCAGTCACATCCCCCTCCGCCGCTCAGTAGACCGTTTGGATTTCCAGGGCCCAGGGCCCAGTGCCCACCAAGGGCAATCACATATCCTCAACAGAGCGGTAGTGACCAAGGGTGACTTCAGGCGTATCTTCTGGCCACCCTGAGCGTTCGAGATGCTCCTATCATATAGAACTAGAAACTAGAGCTTAGTTTTTATAATAACAGACATATATAGCTAAGAGTCTGTGAAATGCTATAGTAGACCCTGTATCTATACTTGTCATGAGCAACAGCAACAGTCTATCTCCTGATAAAGCCAGGTGCATTATAGCCAAAAAATTCACAAATCGCCTTTACCTACGAAGAGGGAGCCAGGCACGACTTCGCCACATCACAGCCTCGTCAGGCGGCTACTATAGTACCTGCTGAGTGATTCCACTTTCGTGAAAGTTCTAGCCATGGGTAATTGATCTGGATGTTTCAAAATTGCGTTATAATTGTGAGAAGACCATCATATATCAAGGATGCCTGGGTGACTTCGGGTACTTGTTCAGTGATGTTGGGGAGCCATATTCCAACCATAGGTACAGGTGGCCCATGAGTGCAGTCAGACGTTTACCTATAGCTACGGCTAGAGTAACCACACTACATCTTTGCCTAACAAGGTGGGATCAGTTTCATTCATTCAATACTACTATGGATGGGCCTAGGGTAAGGTAACCGTCCAGGTGACAACCAACAGATGAACTAATCCTAATCGCGAGGTCATCCTACGTTTCTTAGAATTATAAGCCCATCCCAAGCCTCAAGGCCGACAAGGTCGACACAAACCTCCCACCATCCATTCGAGAAAGTCAGTGGAACTTATCACCACTCCACAGTGCCGTTGAGGTATTACAAGTTTGTCAGTCGAAGACATAGTTTATACATCTTATCAAACAACAGTGACGACTCCCTCTCAGGTTAACAGCACTTTGCAATGACTTGGGTTGAATCAACCTTTTTAAATTATCCTTCTGGAGGTCTTTGTACCGATGGGCAATCACGGCGGCGTTTAATGGACTTCAGCTGCGGGTCCTGCAATCATAACTGGATTGTGAGATAGACCGTTTTATTTTCAAAAAATCGACCTTACTATCCAATTTTTCGTTATTCTTTTAGATAGAAAAATATGACTTCAAAACAAGTCGTCAACAGCAGTTCTATTTCATAATTTCGTTTGGTGATACACCTGTCACAAGGTCGTGGAAGTGAATTGCCCTCTTTTCGTTCTACCCTTTAATAGCATGTTCACACGGTACTTCCCCAGGGTTTCTCCTTTGCTATCATATGTGAATATGGCGTAGCGACGGGCCATGATAGAGAATTAAAATAGATCAGGGAGGTATGAGCCTATGTGCCGGAGTACGAGGAGAAAATGAAATGGTCAACATATTTGAAGCATTATCGCTAGCGAGTAGCGACGAAACAGCGACGGAGTAGATGACGATAGAGTCGACAGGGATTATAAAACTGTAGGGTCTCGTCTGACGTGTTTAAAATTAATATATATTAAAAACCTTATATATTTTAACTTCCTAATTCTCCCTTCCCCTGAAACCTTCGCTAGATTAACTCCTATAGTATAATATAGCCCCACAAGTTACTTTTTAACTTACTATTTAGCCTAATATATTATCTATTATA